>CM076584.1:1485945094-1486129251 GCA_034641835.2 Pinus albicaulis
CGTACTTGACAGCAGGAGGTTGTCCAGGGGTAAAAATGGATAACAATACTAGGGTTAAGTGATCAACATACTCAATAGTATTGAAGCCCATTATGGAAGATATCATGTCTAAAATAACTCTACCCTCATCAGTAAAGAAAGCATAACCATAAGGGGGAGGGTTTTTAGGCCGATGCTCTGGTAACATGAAGGTTTGGCATAGGCGGTTTAACTCTTCATGGGATAACTTAGTAGATTTCTCAAGTAATTCAACCATGGACAGGGGAGTGAGAGCTTGACCAGGTTGGAATTGTAGAATTTCATTTATGGACTGAGCAGTTATTGGGAAAAGGACATTTTGACTTGAGGATAAAACTGCTCGTTGGTTGGGATCATACTTTGCGTAGCAATAATGGATTAACTCAGGAAAAATATGGACTGAGGGGAGAAGGTACATAGGAAGATTTTATTCCCAAAGTCCAAAGATGTCAGAACCATTCAAATAATTGTCTCTACAGTGGCAAAATATTCGAAGAGGATTCTCACTGAGACGCAAGTCCTTAATTTGAAAATCCATATCAGCTAAAGGAAAATAATCCAAGTCCTTGTGAGGGGCATTGATGGGCACGACATTCAGAGCTACAGGAACTTCCATTTCTGGTTCTTGTGGATTCAGAAATGGAATTTCGGGGTTTTTGTGGAAAAGGGGCACAATTACCAGCTTTGGGAATATAATTGCAGTTCTGGGAACGAAAAAGACCAAACTGAACTTCTTTTCAGACCTTAGTGCAGAATTAAAACTAAAACCAGGATTTTTTTAGAGAGTTTAGCGGGGAATTGGAATAAATACCTGTTTACGGGAAATGAAACGTGTTTAAACAAGCGCTGGTTATGACAGAAGAACCCTGAAATACTCGGCTTCAATTCTCTTCAGCAAGGTAACGGTCAGCAAGCGTTAACAGTTGGTTTTTGAATTTTGTTGCATGGAAGACTGGCTAGCGCACGGAACAATGAAAATGACGCAGATGCAATCTGTTTTATTTACAAAGTCAAAAGGGTGGCGGGGAACAATGAAAATGACCCGAAAAAGATTAGGGAGAATTTGATAAGAAATTTTCGTCACAACTCTCCCTCCGTACGCCAGCCAACTTCGGACCCGAAAAATATTAGGGCGGAATTCATTTGGTTTTCGCGTCACAAAATTGGCCGATGTCAGCAAGCTATTTTGGAACGCGAATTTGGTTTGAATTATGGTTTATCGCCGTTTGAAGTCCAGCGGGCTCGACTCAAGAGAACCGGGGTCGTGAACATTGTTCAAATATAAAAATCCCGCTTAATAAAGAGACAAGATTGTTGTGCTTTCGGAACCTGACCCGAGGATTGGACATGAGTTAACAAACAAAAGGAGAGTGGAACCAGACTTGCACCCGTGGTCAAGCCCTGTACCAAAACCACGAGCGGAATCACAAAAGCGGGTTGCCCATATCGCACCGCTTTTGCGGAGTAGGCGGTATTTCCTATTCGCGAGCGATTCCATAGGGAAAGCGACACGTGGCGAAGTGACCCCCGAAAAACCACCGTTTAACCCGCGCCATCGCACGTTAAAGCCCGACGTTGGAAGCCGAGCAAAATTTCCAAGAGTCGTTGATTTGGAGAAGGGCCATCGGACGGTGGTCGCACGTTGAACTTGCCCGGAGGTTAACTAAGGTGTGCGGAGGATAGCCAAGTACGATACGAGTGTTTGATTGGTTATTGATATATATAGGTGGGGCCGGAGTATAATGAAATTGTTTAATTAAACGATTGGCGGATAATTAGCATAAGTCTCGAGCGTGATTGTTGTAAGGCTGGGTGGTGAAATATAGAGCCGAAAGTTCATTACAAGTTATTTATTTAAAAAGAAACGTGGAGTATAAATACAAAGTGTTCGAAAGTTAAAAATTGGTTATAAGGCTTGGAGATAATATAAAGTCGGGAATATAAATTAAAGTCCAACCATTGTGGATGGTATTTATTTATCAAATTCTACGAATTTGATAAATAAACCCGAAGAAAGAAGAATTCAATGAAGACCCAGGCTGGAGGAAAAGAACGGGGTAAACCAGGGGAAAATGCTGACAGAGCGATTGTAGACACACCAGCTCTCCTTAGGGGTCCAATTTCAGTTTTGTTGCATCACACGATGATCTCTCTTCTTTGTCATTTACTTGTATTGAAGATCACTATTCTAGGAATAAGGAGTTATTTTCTCCAAAAATAACCCTAGCCAAACATTGACAATGCATCAAGGATATCTTTCTATGCTTCATAAGTACATTTGTTCTACTTCTAAATCATGTCTTGGAAGTGGTTGTTGTGCTGGAAATTATTCACCAGTTGGTTTCATACCAAAGTCTTTTTCACATTTTCAACATCCAATACATGAAAAAGATAATGGTTTAAAACAACATAAATATTTGAAATTTTTCAAGAATTGTCTGGCACACTTTGAATATGAATTTTGAAGTCAAGTGCATGATGTTGTATAGGATCAAGTGTCATTTTCAATACCAAATGTTTCACAAGAAACTTCTTAACATGCTACCCTGCAGTAAGGATTAAATGACAATATTGCATCAACTATTTCCATAATAAAAGTGCACCTCGGCCATAAGACTAAACAACTACAAATGTTGTAGATCTAAAAAGACCACACAATCAAATGTATTCCACAAGGCCAATATTGTATGAAAAATGAAAAGGAGTTTGCAACCAAAAATACCTTAGGCAACTAATTCAATTAGATACACCAAACCATCAGCAAAAAGGAAAACCAGCCTACTTGGCCTCAATATTTTCAACTGGGTCCTCTAATTCAACCAATAAAAAGGCCAAAACCATAGCATTGAGATACATTTCATTACACTGTCAATAACAATAAAATTTTACTCAACCATAACCCTTTCCTTTTAGACCACTGGGTAACAAATATGTTTCCTTTCACCTTTGAGTTTTCAAATTATGCCTACCAAATCTAAGACATTTAAGAAGGGGAACTAATACAACGTTAAAAAGAAAACCAGAGCACACATCTAAAATAACAACCCTCCATGAAAAATGAAAATAACACATTAAAATCGAATATAAGTGGACAAGGAAAGATCCACCGCAGTGAAGTTTCACGTGCAGGGGACCTTCCTTTAAACATAATTTTTTCTCTGACCTGCAATTTTTTTGTCACCGAGCCATCCTTGTTGAAGTACAACTCCTTTTCCATAGCTCTTGTATTAACTACCTTCTCTCTGTCACGTAATCTCAGAGTCCCTCTTCTGCTTGAGCGATTAAAGGAAATGGGTGAAAAAACTGAAAGAGAAGACAATTGTCTACCATAATTATCAAACATTGCACCCAACTTCTTCCCCTTTCCATTGTTACCTAATGAGGTAGATGTGGCAATTGTTGTCATACCGCCCAAAGCAGAGGCCATCTTCTCTTATGCTGAATATAGAATTACAAGATCTTCATATTAGTATGAACCTTAAAAAACATGACTCCCATTGCTAAAAACCACTTTTAAGTTGTAACAGACAAACTAAACAACTATCGCAACTTTTGGCAACTTTTGGAGCATTAAGAGAGAAACAACCAAAGAGAAATACAGCCATAATCCTCATTTTAATGAGACCGGACTATATATTTGTATTAAGATAATAGAAAGAAATCACGACTATATTAAGGCCACCACAAAACAATCTTTAACCAGTGTCTCTCACAGCCTTCAGGTTGCCATGCTAGAGGTTGCATATTTTTAATTTAAATTCTAGACCTCTCGTGCCCATCTATGAATGCATCCAATGGGATATCTACATCAAATGCTCCTTTATATCCCCAAAAACAAATTCCCTACTACAAGAGCACCAGTATTGATGGATCACCCACACCATCCCACCCACTAGAAACGGTGAAAAAGGAAACCCGAGAAAACTTCTGAAATATCTCAAGATGACTATATGGGTGGTTCTTATGAATCAACCAACCATTCAGAACATGCTCATCAATCCAAACCATGAGTATTATGTGACAATATTCAAGGAGGCACTGAATCGGATTTCTGAAGCTATGTTAGAGAAACCCTAAACTCTCACTGAAAATAGGTGAAATGTGGCACCACTCAGAGATTAACATGTGCCAATTGGTACAAGTGGTAGACAATTGGCATGCTCAAACAACGAGGTGATGCAAGAATGACATGAGGGAGAAAATATCAGAAAAGCCCCAAATCCGGAGAACTAAAGCTCATCACCAACCTGAGATTGACAACTTTACATGATGTAACCTATGAAATCGTAAATGGAGAAATCATAGTAACAATAAAGTAACCTATGTAACAATAAAGTCTGATTCATCCTGGGAGTGGTAATGGGAGAAATCATAGTGAACAACAGGAAACATGCAGAGTTGCTTACAATCAAATAGATGAAAAAACACATACAAAAAACCGAGATAATAATCATGAACAAGCTTAATATTGAATTATGAACTGTAAAGGAACTTACAAAATGTGACATTACGAACCTGGTCAAGCGCACAAGCAAAAATATCCTGGACATGACCCTGGTTGACAAGTTGTATTGCTCATGATGGAAGAGGATTTGTACCTGCACTGCCAAGTCAATTAAAATCCATCATTATCTATACAATAAATACAAGTAATTGATGTAGTATTTTTTAATCTAAGATGCATTCTTATGATAATGTTAGAACATCTGTTGAAAATGTCAAAACATACCTGAATAAGCTCCTCTTCGTTTCAAGAACAATTTATTGGAGTCGCATGAACTTGGAACAAGCCTCCCACGATATGAAAGAGTAGCAACTAAGTCAACAGCGACTTTTTTGTTGCTACGCTGGATCAAGGGAGGTTTGCTCCAAGATTAAATCGCTCCAATAAATTATTCTCTACTAAACAGGGCCAACCACGTGAAGGTGGAAGCTCTTATGGCCCTCCCCCCCCCCCCCCCCCCCCCCTCACATCACTCTCAATTCCCCAATACCCAATCTATATTTCATTTTTTACTTTCATGAGCATAAAAAAAAATATTCAATAACTAATAAAAAAACAATTCAACAAAAATTACGCAAGGAAACATTGCAATTAATGCTTGACATAAAAATAGTATGATAAATGAGTTTTTTATATAACGCAAAAAACGTTCCAAGTATGGTCATTGGTAACGTTTGTCTTATAATAATACAATATTTTACATTATCGAATTTTCTTTTTCTTCTTCCTATTTTTAAAGCTCCTAATTACATCATCAATATCACCATGCTCTGCTCCTGTTTCGTGCCTTTCGACCCGCACTGCTAACCTAGTTGCGTAGTCACGATGTCTGGTCTCATCCAGTGACAGGGCATCGCCTACAAAAACAGATAATATTAAATTTTAATTGTCAGTTTTTAAATATCATTGAACTAGTTTGGTAATATTAATAAAAAAAAAATTACAATGAGATTATTTACCTGGTGCGCTAGTTGTCGGTGCTGACCTAGTTGCGTAGTCACGATGTCTGGTCTCATCCAGTGACGGGGCATCGCCTACAAAAATAGATAATATTAAATTTTAATTGTCGGTTTTTAAATATCATTGAACTAGTTCGGTAATATTAATAAAAAAAATTGCAATGAGATTATTTACCTGGTGCACCAGTTGTCGCCGCTGACCTAGTTGCATAGTCACGATGTCCGGTCTCATCCAGTGACGGGGCATCGCCTACAAAAACAGATAATATTAAATTTTAATTGTCATTTTTTAAATATCATTGAACTAGTTCGGTAATATTAATAAAAAAAATTGCAATGAGATTATTTACCCGGTGCACCAGTTGTCGCCGCTGACCTAGTTGCGTAGTCACAATGTCTGGTCTCATCCAGTGACGGGGCATCGCCTACAAAAACAAATAATATTAAATTTTAATTGTCAGTTTTTAAATATCATTGAACTATTTTGGTAATATTAATAAAAAAAATTGCAATGAGATTATTTACCGTGCAACCAGTTGTCGCCGTCGACCTAGTTGCGTAGTCACGATGTCCTGTCTCATCTGACGGGCATCGCCTACAAAAACAGATAATATTAAATTTTAATTGTCATTTTTTAAATATCATTGAACTAGTTTGGTAATATTAATAAAAAAAAATTGCAATGAGATTATTTACCCGTGCACTGCTGGTCGCCACGTTGGGATCGTTTGCCCATTCCTCTCCTCTCCTCTCTGGTAAGATCCTCTATGGAAACATTCTCTGTCATTTAAACAAAAAACGTTATAAGGACAACCATCAAGGTATAATTAGAAAAAATTATAAGTGGAAATTAATTACCGTCACGGCCCTCACTGATAGTAGCATTGTCGGCCTGGTCCCTACTACAATGATTAGGTTGCACGTGAGGATCATCTACATTTGGCTCTAAAACTGGGTTATTTGTGTCGTCGGTAGTGTTGCTCCCCTGATTTAAACAAAGTTGTTATACATTAAATTTATGGATGAAAACAAACATATTGAAAGGTTAATGTTTTACCTTATCAGGCATTCTGGATCTTGGGACCTGCCCCAAGCTTATGCGACGTTCAACTACGGCTTGATAGCCGAAATGGAAAGCGATATTTTTATCTTCCTCTGTTGTTTCTGTTCCGAAGTCATCACCCTACATTACATATGTATGTGTATTTTTAATCATATTTGATAGGATTACAAAAACGTTGGAAGGCGATACAATTAATTATAAGATGTTTAGCTACTTAATTACAATTCTTGTGGCCAATTTCAAGTAGCCGCCCTGGCCTAGCTTGTGATGGCCCTTTTTTTCAATCCTAGATTTGGTTGCCTTTGAGGTGTCAGGCAACCTAGCATCAAAAGATTAAAGTCAGATATGACGTAGCACACTTTTATTTTAGACATAGAGAAAATTAAAGTTATTGAATTAAAGTTGTAATTTACCTTGCGGGTCCAGTTGGTATTTTTCCTTCTTTCTTTGCCCTTTTCTCTTTTCCGTCATGGATGAGTGCTCTCCACTCACTCTCTAGAACTGTGAGAGGACGCTCATATCTAGGGTTAAATTGCAATTGCGTCCTATAGGTGTCCCTGGTATATTTCAAATATTTGCCGGCAACCCGAGCCACCGCTGTTCTATCAAATATGCCGACCCCAAAAAGGGTTTCTAGATAATCTAGAAGTTCTTTTTTCAAGTTGGAACTCTGGGAATTCCACCCTGTGCGTATGGTTGGGCCAAAAATTACCAACGCATGGCTCTCCAGATACCTGTAGAACTCATTGTTTCCTACACAGAAAAAAGAAAGAAAGATATTATCATTAATTTAAAAATAAAAATCATGATAAATATGTTTTAGATAAAATACATGAAATAGTTAAAATATTAAAATTTACCTGGGAGTTGTACATGCTTTATAGGGACACCTTCATCGTTCACCAACAACGTGCCATTAATGGTCCCTGTGGAGCTGACACGTGTAGCTCCAGGAAACGCAATAATGTAGTTGGCCATATCAGCCTCATCATTGCCAACAAGTTCAACGGTTGGCTGGGTGTCTGCTTGGGCAGGGTGTGTTTCTTGCCTGGCACCTAAAGGAGTAGAAGGTGTACAAGAGGGTTGTTGGGCAATCTCTTGCCCTTGTGTCCCACTACCACCAACACCAGATTCAACAAATGCCAGAAAACGCTACATACAAAAGAACTTTTTGTTAGTTTAGTCAATGTAAAAATTAAAAATCAAACTATCACAATTCATCTCATGCAGAGCAAAAAAAATATCCTTTTGACTTTTTATTATTACCTGATATCTTTCTAGCTGCCTCATAAGATGTTGTATCCTCTCTTCTGTTTCAGGTGTTTGAGGCGCGTCTATCAAAGCATTAAATTCCGACCTTGCATCTCGTGCCCTTTTTTGCAACAAGAACACTGGAGATAGGGATGAAGAAAGCTCTTCCTCAAAGAGGGAATCATCAGGCGTACCATGGCTAGGTGTCTACATATTTGAACAAAATTAATATTATTTCAATTATGTAAATAACTAAAATACCCGAAGATAGAGCAATGCTGGCACTTTACATGTTCTTCCGCTGGCCTCTTTCCGCGATCATCCCGTCTCTAGGTTGTTCCTGCACTGCTCTCATCAGTCTGCCACATTGCAATAAAATTATAAATGTAAAAACTTGAAAACAATATCTAACTTAAAAACACAAAATGAAAACTGAAATAATTTCTAATAAGACACCGAACGACAGAGTTAGAGTTTCAAATATGCCTTGCATTGAATTCAATCCTGGAAACATGTCATTGCACATTAAGGCACCCAAACAAGAGACGAGTTGACAATGAAGACCTTATTGAATATATTGTTGGAGCAACTTCTAGTAAACTTGTTGTGAAGACCTTGAGGACATTTTTGGAGCAACATTGTTGAAGCCGATGGTATAGCATTGTTGGAGACGATCTTGAAGGGCCTTGAAGTGAAGCTTTTGGAGCAACTATTGAAAAATCCTTAGAGCATTTAAGTAAGGCACTTTCTATCTTCCATCACCTTTTTCCTTTCAATATATTTTAAACGATTTTGTTGATATTTAATGTTTGAAATCACGTTATAATTCCTTGATTATATGTGTTTGGGGACTAGAATAATTTCACACTAAACCATGCAAACTTAAAAGTAACTTACCAGATCCATAAAGTAATAATAATCATAATTCCTAATTTCCTATTGTACGATATGATGCAAATTATTCAAACATGAAGCAATGAAGACATGCAATGTCTCAATTTCAAGATTGATGAACCAATACAAGAAGTTAGAAACTACAACTTTGATTCAATACTTTGTGTCCTAACTCCAGGAAGGAATCTAGTTTGTAGTACAGAACATGCATCGTGTATTATCAATTCTTAATTGACAACAACTAAAGGTCATCTACCTCATCAATTCCTTCCCATTTTGTGTTTTTTATGTTATATTCCTTATAAAAGTGTCAAATTTCTCTCAAAGTAAGCAACCACTGAATAAAATAAAAAATAGTTGAGATATGATTTAGAAATGGTCATTTATTTCTTGAAAGGATCTTCACAATTTCTTTGGTTGTTTTTCATCTCAAGAAACAAGAAATGACCTAAGAAACTATCGTGATGTAATATAAGAAACAACACGGTGCAATGGCCATTTTCAAAGCCAAATGATGTCCATTGAGGACATGGCCTTTATTTGGTTCCTGCTTCATAGGAGTTTCGGGTAGAAATGGAACTTTGTTGTACCATTTCCAGTAGTAAAAAGGGAAAACCTTCTTTTTCCATGGGAAATAATTTACCTTTCCTTTTTCAAGATAATCTAAATCACAAAAAATATGAACTATACCGCACATATTCTTGGATAATGTGAAAGTGTAAAAGGAATACCCTACACAAGTGATGCACACATGTACATTTGAACACTAATAGATTTTTGTAGTTGAAATGCAATGCTTGTTTTCATTTAAATGTAGGGTTTTTAAAGCAGGGAGAAATAATGGCCGCCAATTTAATAAGCGTTTCTTTGGGAAAAATTTAAATCTTGTATTGGGTGATGAAGATAATAGAGGGTATTGAATCTTGATTCTTGACATTGTGTTTAACTTGAATAACTCAAATGATTATAAATATCAGTCGATGAGTTCTTTTTCAAGTATGTCACTCAAAACTCTTATGTCAAAGCATTGTATGATGGCTAGCATTTGCTTGTTTCCCTATCTTCAGTTCAATGTAAAAAGTATATTAATATATTGGAGCACGAATGATAACTAAAATTGTTTGCTCTGCAGTATATCCAGCCCCAAGATTATGAAATTTTTTCTCAAGTGGAGCTATTTGGTTAGGTTGTAGGGTCAACCCTCTATAGGAGGAAGGGCCTACAGTAAGAACTTACCATTTTGCAAGAGCTGAGGGCGAATGCTGTTCTGCAAGAGCTGAGGGCGAATGCTGTTCTGCAAGAGCTGAGGGCGAATGCTGTTCTGCAAGAGCTCAGGGCGAATGCGCGCGTGATATCAGAAGTTAATGTAGCACACATGTACATTTGAACACTAATAGATTTTTGTAGTTGAAATGCAATGCTTGTTTTCATTTAAATGTAGGGTTTTTAAAGCAGGGAGAAATAATGGCTGCCAAATTAATAAGCGTTTCTTTGGGGAAAATTTAAATCTTGTATTGGGTGATGAAGATAATAGAGGGTATTGAATCTTTATTCTTGACATCTAGAGAGAACCCTACAGCCTAACACAATCCAATGGAATTGACCAAAAAAACCCAAATAGAGTCAACCCTACTATAGGAGGAAGGGCCTGCAGTAAGAACTTACCATTTTGCAAGAGCTGAGGGTGAATACTGTTCTGCAAGAGCTGAGGCCGAACGCTGAGGGCGAATGCCGAGGGAAAATTGCTCGCAAGAGTTGGAGTGGCGAACGCTGAGGGCAAAATGCCGAGGGAAAATTTTGAGCCCGCAAGAGCCGTAGGGCGAATGTCGAGGGAAAATTATAAAGTTCGCAAGAGCCGAGGCGAATGCCTATGCAAGAGCCGAGGGCGAATGCGCGCGTGATATCGCACGTTAATGTAGCTATCGTTGACGGATACGAAAACAATAAAAATCATTTTTATGTAGCGTGCATATAAGTTTCATTTTTGTATTTTAGCGCGTATATTAGTGTCATTATAACACTTGAAGGTCACATTTGCAACGAAGGCCTCCAAACGCTCTAAATTACGACACTTAGACATTGTGTCGCATTCTCGTAGTCGCGCAATAGCGACGTTAAGCAATATATGTCGGGCTAAAGGCGATTGCTCTTTTCCTCCAAATGTCGCAATGGCGACACTTTTCTAAGTGTCGGTATTGCGACACCTTTCTATAAACGTCGGTATAGTGACGGTTTCGGGCGGGATGGAAAAAAATTGGGGAAATTTCCGACATTTGGTCAAAAGCGTCGAAACCAAGTGTCGGAATTTGCGCCAAATGTAGTATTGACATCATGCTCTTTCTAAAATAGAAGAGGCCTCAAATTTATATCCAATTAAATTTTCTATTCCTAGGTGGCTAGAAGAAGCTTGCCATAATGGAAACATGACAATAGCACTAAACAAAAACTAAAATTTATAAAGGATGGGATGAACTCTATGGAGCATTGGGAGTGAAAGAGAGATATACTTTGGTGCAAATGTAGAATATTTTTATGCACGCAAGCATATTTGAATAAACAAATATTAAGGGAGTCCCATGTCTCTCTCATGGTAGGACGCAGGGTTCCTTAAAACATCTCAAAGGATCAAAAAATATATTTTTGGAAGGAATGAAGAAAGATATTCAAAATTTTGTAAGAGAAGGTCAGGTTTGCATAATAAATAAAAGAGAGATAGTAAAATCTCTAGGGTTACTTCAACCATTCCACATACATATTCAAAGAATAGAAGATATATCAATAGACTTTATTATAGGGTTACTGAAATATAAAGGTAAGTATTACATTTTTGTGGTCATTTATATAGACAAATTTTGTAGATTTTTTTTTGTAGAGCTCAAAGTACATAAACAACAAGCCAAGTGGCAGAAGTGTCCGTGAAAGAAATTCATAGTCTTCATGGTTTTCCTAAAGTAATAGTAACAAGAAAATTTTGGAAATAATTATTTAATATGAGTGGAGAACACTAGCTACCATGAGTTCTACATATCAAACACAATAAAATGGTCAAACAAAAATAGTTAACAAATGTTTTTAAGGTTATCTACAATGTTACTCTTTAGAAAAGCAATCTTAATGGATGAAGTGGGTTCGTCAAGGAAGAATGGTAATATGATACTACCTATCACACATCTATTAAAATTTCCCCATTTAAGGCCCTTTATGGATATCCAACTCCTAGTATCTCATACTTTTTGCAAGATAAGTCCAAAGTATAGGAAACAGAGTCACATATGGAAAATACCAAAGAAACTTTGAAAATTATTATGGAAAACCTTCAAATGACATGAAACATGATAAAACAACAAGGGGAACAACATTGAAGTGAAAGATAATTTGAGGAGGGTAATTGGGTATTTTTTAGATTATAGCATTATAAGTAATCTTCATTCAAGAAAAAGAAGAATAAAGAATTAGCTCAAAAATCATAACTGTTATGGCCCTAAATAATTATTCATAGGATTGCACAAGTGGTATAGAAGTTATATTTTCCTTCTTCTTGCATTCATAAGGTTTTTCATGTATCTTGCCTAAAAAGGTTTTGGGAAAAAATATGCCAATGTAAATAGAACTTCCAAAATTAGATGAAGAATGAAAGTTGATTCTTGAACCACAAAATGTTATAGATAAACATTTTGTATCTCTTTGACATATAACCATTATGAAGTACCTAATCAAGTGGAAGAATATTCCTCTAGAAGAAGGTACATGGTAAAATGATCAATTCGTGATGAAATACCCACGGCTAAAGGGTTCGTTTGAAGTTTTGACAAAGGTTTTGTTATATGTTTTATATAACGCGTGGCGGAATAGTTTTATTGTTTTTTAAGGTCCCACACAGTGATCAAATTTGAAGGGCAGGTCCGAATTTCAATTATAAGGGCATATATCTATGTCGCCCTTCCATAATGAAAAGCTTTAAAAAAAAAAAAAAATTGACCACAATAAATTATTTTTACATTTCATTTTCAGAAAGACAAAACCATCAATCTTTATATTAATAAAAGACTGTTACATATACAACAATGAAGAAGGCTCCATCTTTCATTGCTTAAATATCTCATTGGCAATGTCAACATAAGTATTGAAGACACTATTATAAGAGTTTGGATACATACCACCGGGATATAGGAGATTCTTATGTGTCAGATTGTGTAATGCAATTTTGACTTTGTCTCACAAGGAGCAACGGCATGGAGGTCTGGATTTTTCTTATAGAACTCTTTTATTATTATTTGAAACGTTGTTTATAGATATGAATACAACAATGAAATTATGAGCATGGTGGAAAATTATTCAAGCTCATGATGTCAAACCATGATGATGTAAATTTGGAATTTAACATTTTTACATGTTAAAGACAAATAGTCAAAATCAGTGACAACTTAGTATGCCATAATTAATAATCATTCCCTGTTCAATTTTGTTAATAGGTTTATCTCACACGATGATGCAGGGGCATTAGGCACTAGCCAGCAATGTAGGAGGTTTTGTCCACATGTTGTGGCTAGGAGGGTTCGAAAACATTTGAGTTGTAACAGCTAGGTGTCAATACCTCAGCTGACTGTATTACTTAGACTAGTTAGAGTTGTAGGAGTCGAACAGTTTCACTTAGTTGAATTATTATAATTAGACCTTTTGATTTCTAGAATGGTCCTCTCAGAGGAACCGAAGAGCCATATGTTATGTATATAAATTGTAATTCCTCGGATGAATAAAAGTAGAGAGGGAAGAGGAGAGTAGAGAGGGGATTTCTGCAATAAACCTCTGTGTGTGAACAATTGTTTCCAGCTAAATGATTTCCAAGCTTAGTTGCCATTGGATTATCTCGAACTGCTAATTGTGAAGAATTGTTTAACTATGAGGCGATTGGGTAGTGATAATTCCATTCTTCTGTCTTTGAATTCCCGTAAATTGTTGGATAACCCTGTGAACTCACCCCACCCGAAGGCGAGGTCTGTGTAGAGAACCGGGGTCGTGAAAACTGTTCAAATATAAAAATCCCGCTTAATAAAGAGACAAAATTGTTGTGCTTTCAGAACTTGACCCGAGGATTGGACATGAGTTAACAAACAAAAGGATAGCGGAACCAGACTTGCACCCGTGGTCAAGCCCTCTACCAAAACCACGAGCGGAATCACAAAAGCGGGTTGCCCATATCGCACCGCTTTTGCGGAGTAGGCGGTATTTCCTATTCACGAGCGATTCCATAGGGAATGCGACACGTGGCGAAGTGACCCCCGGAAAACCACCGTTTAACCTGCACCATCGCACGTTAAAGCCCGACGTTGGAAGCCGAGCGAAATTGCCAAGAGTCGTTGATTTGGAGAAGGGCCATCGGACGGTGGTCGCACGTTGAACTTGCCCGGAGGTTAACTAAGGTGGGCGGAGGATAGCCAGGTACGATACGAGTGTTTGATTGGTTATTGATATATATAGGTGGGGCCGGAGTATAATGAAATTGTTTAATTAAACGATTGGCGGATAATTAGCATAAGTCTAGAGCGTGATTGTTGTAAGGCCGGGTGGTGAAATATAGAGCCGAAAGTTCATTACAAGTTATTTATTTAAAAAGAAACGTGGAGTATAAATACAAAGTGTTGAAAGTTAAACATTGGTTATAAGGCTTGGAGATAATATAAAGTCAGGAATATAAATTAAAGTCCAACCATTGTAGATAGTATTTATTTATCAAATTCTACAAATTTGATAAATAAACCCGAAGAAAGAAGAAGTCAATTAAGACTCAGGCTGGAGGAAAAGAATGGGGTAAACCAAGGGAAAATGCTGACAGAGCGATTGTAGACACACCAGCTCTCCTTGGGGGTCCAATTTCAGTTTTTTTGCATCACACGATGATCTCTCTTCTCTGGCATTTACTTGTATTGAAGATCACTATTCTAGGAATAAGGAGTTATTTTCTCCAAAAATAACCCTAGCCAAACATAGACAATGCATCAAGGATATATTTCTATGCTACATAAGTACATATGTTCTACTTCTAAATCATGTCTTGGAAGTGGTTTTTTTGCTGGAAATTATTCACCAGTTGGTTTCATACCAAAGTCTTTTTCACATTTTCAGCATCCAATACATGAAAAAGATAATGGTTTAAAACAACATAAATATTTGAAATTTTTCAAGAATTGTATGGCACACTTTGAATATGAATTTTGAAGTCAAGTGCATGATGCTGTATAGGATCAAGTGTCATTTTGAATACCAAATGTTTCACAAGAAAATTCTCAACATGCTACCCTGTAGTAAGGATTAAATGACAATATTGCATCAACTATTTCCATAATAAAAGTGCACCTCGGCCATAAGACTAAACAACTACAAATGTTGTAGATCAAACAAGACCACACAATCAAATGTATTCCACAAGGCCAATACTGTATGAAAAATGAAAAGGATTTTGCAACCAAAAATACCTTAGGCAACTAATTCAATTAGATACACCAAACCATCAGCAAAAAGGAAAACCAGCCTACTCAAAAGGCAAGCGTTTACCTCCTTTGAAAAAAATTTGAGTTCCAAAACAAGGGCCTTTATTGTCTTGTCAATGCCCCTAGTAATTTGAATGGGGTTTGCACCTGCTGCAACAACCTAAAAAAAATGTTTCATTTCAAATTATTTTCCACAAATTTAAGATACAACCATTGTCAGTTTTTTATTTCCTAACAAGCTCACCAAAAAAGCAAACTGTACCTACCTGCTAAAAGGCAAGCGTTTACCTCATTCGACAAAATTTTGTGCCCCCGAAACAAGGGCCTTCTTATTGTCTGTCAATGCCCCTAGTAATTTGAACGGGGTTTGCACCTACCGCAACAACCTAAACAAATAGTTTTCATTTGCAAAATTATTTTCCACAAATTTAAGATACAACCATTCTCGCTTATTTCCTAACAAGCTCATAAATTTTGACAAAAGAACCAAAATTTTTTAATACCTGATAGAAAATTTTTCACTCAAAAACTATCTTAGACTCAATAAGCCCAACCCAAAACTAAAAAACCAAACACCATAAGACCCTAAAAAAATGAATAGATGATCTTAATCCAGTACTATCGACAAAAAGTTACCTTTACGCCCTCACTTATTAAACCCTGTGTTGTTGAATTTTAACTTCAACTGTTGTAGTAGAAGGACGGATGCAACAGCAACATTTTTTTTTGGAGGTTGCTTGCACGCCATCCAGAAATTTAATTCAGCATTTAAAATTCTTGCAAGTTTTTTTTGTAGATAGCCGCAGCCATATTTCTGTACAGGATTGTATTTAAACACAACAACCAACATTAACGTAATTCACCAACCAGAAATTAAACAAACAGAGATTTACCCCCCAGTTTTGTAAATTCAAAAGGAGGACACATGGAGCATTAATATTGATCGCATGAAATTGAAGGGAATCTAAAAACCTGAAAACCGGACCCGAATTTTTTATAAGGCACATTGGATTGAGAACTCGTGTTACAAATTAGGCAGACGTCAGCATCCCATTTTGGAACGCGAATTTGGTTTGAAATTCAATCTATTCAGACTTTTGAAGTTTGACGGAAAGGGTTCTTTAATGTTTTTATAGTTTAATTTTATGTATGCTTTAATATGTACATATTTTTTAAACATATGTTATATATATATCATATGTGAAATGAAAGGTGGGCCATAGAATTTAGTTTTAATTTTATTTTTTTAAAAAGAGGGTTTATTATAATATGTTTTTATATGTTATGGCATATAAAAATAAAAAGGACAAAAAAGCTTGGTAGTTTTTTTTATAGACAGTACGTAAATTATTTATTACACAGCAGTGTGTAAAAGTGAAAGATTGAGTGTAACTTTTTAAGTGTGTATGCACAGCAATGCGAAAGTGAAAAACACAGCAGAGTGTTTTAGAGACAGAGTATGTTTGCTTTGAACAGACAGTGAGTTGGTTTTATGCATCATAGCCTATAATTTTAATCCCTCTCGCAGAAATTTTTATTTTCTCTATGTTAGAGGAAGGGAAATTTATTCTCCATTCATTGTTCTGGAATTTTTCAATATTCCAACATGTGCAAGAACAACATATGTTGTCGTTCATCCCCAAATAAATCATTTGTCTTTGTCGCAATTTTGCCTTACCAACTTGGCCCCAATATTTTCAACCGGGTCCTCTAATTCAACCAATAAAAAGGCCAAACCATAGCATTGAGATACATTTAATTACACCGTAAATAACAATAAAATTTCGACTCATTTGACTCAACCATAATGCTTTCCTTTTATTGTTGTGAAAAGCTTTATGCATTACTCTAATGTGGCTAGTCCATAGGCCAAGTAGATCACTGGGTAACAAATATGTTTCCTTTCACCTTTGAGTTTTCAAATTATGCCTACCAAATCTAAGACATTTAAGAGGGGGAACTAATACAACGTTAAAAAGA
Source organism: Pinus albicaulis (assembly GCA_034641835.2). Lineage (NCBI taxonomy): Eukaryota > Viridiplantae > Streptophyta > Pinopsida > Pinales > Pinaceae > Pinus > Pinus albicaulis. The sequence goes on from CM076584.1 coordinate 1,485,962,252, forward strand.
AAACTAGAGCACACATCTATAAATTACCTCCTTAGCTACTGTCACACCATCATTAACTATTTTTGGAGAACCATGCTTGCTCTCCAAGACAACGTTTTGCCCTTCGCCCCAAGGGTGACTCCAAAAAGATCAGTAAGTTTGTTCACACCGCCTACAAGACAAATTGACAATACTTTCAGTAAGTGTGCAATTGAATGCTAGACCATATGCCAAAACAACCCTCCATCAAAAATTAAAATAACACATTAAAATCGAATATAAGTGGACAAGGAAAGATCCACCGCAGTGAAGTTTCACGTGCAGGTGACCTTCCTTTAAACATAATTTTTTCTCTGACCTTCAATTTTTTTGTCACTGTCCATCCTTGTTGAAGTACAACTCCTTTTCCATAGCTCTTGTATTAACTACATTCTCTCTGTCGCGTAATCTCAGAGTCCTTCTTCTGCTTGAGCGATTAAAGGAAATGGGTGAAAAAACTGAAATAGAAGACAATTGTCTGCCATAATTATCAAACATTGCACCCAACTTCTTCCCCTTTCCATTGTTACCTAATGAGGTAGATGTGGCAATTATTTTCATACTGCCCAAAGCAGAGGCCATCTTCTCTTATCCTGAATATAGAATTACAAGATCTTCATATTAGTATGAACCTGAAAAAACATGACTCCATTGCTAAAAACCACTTTTAAGTTGTAACAGGAAAACTAAACAGCTATCGCAACTTTTGGCAACTTTTGGAGCATTAAGAGAGAAACAACCAAAGAGAAATACAACCACAATCCTCATTTTAATGAGACCGGACTATATATTTGCATTAAGATAATAGAAATAATTCACGACTATATTAAGGCCAGCACAAAACAATCTTTAACCAGTGTCTCTCGTGGCCTTCAGGTTGCCATGCTAGAGGTTGCATTTTTTAATTTAAATTCTTGACCTCTCATGCCCATCTATGAATGCATCCAATGGGATATCTACATCAAATGCCCCTTTATATCCCCAAAAAAAATTTCCCTACTACAAGAGCACCAGTATTGATGGATCACCCCACACCATCCCACCCACTCGAAATGGTGAAAAAGGAAACCCGAGAAAAACTCTAAAATATCTCAAGATGACTATATGAGTGGTTCTTATGAATCAACCAACCATTCGTAACATGCTCATCAATCCAAACCATGAGTATTATGTGACGATATTCAAGGTGTATCGAATCGGATTTCGAAGCTATGTTAGAGAAACCCTAAACGCTCACCGAAAATAGGTGAAATGTGGCACCACTCATAGATTGACATGTGCCAATTGGTACAAGTGGTAGACAATTGGCATGCTAAAACAACTAGGTGATGCAGCAATGATATGAGGGAGAAAATATCAGAAAAGCCCCAAATCTGGAGAACTAAAGCTCATCACCAACCTGAGATTGACAACTTTACATGATGTAACCTATGAAATTGTAAATGGAGAAATCATAGTAGTAATAAAGTAATGTATGTAACAATAAATTCGGATTCATATTGGGAGTGGTAATGGGAGAAATCATAGTGAACAACAGGAAACATGCAGAGTTTCTTACAATCAAATAGATGAAAAAAACCATACAAAAAACCTAGATAATAATCATGAACAAGCTTAATATTGAATTATGAACTATAAAGGAACTTACAAAATGTGACATTACGAACCTGGGTCAAGCGCACAAGAAAAAAATATCCTCGGGATACGACTCCGGTTGGTTGTTGTAATGGATTGGCCATGATGCAAGAGGATTTGTAATCGCATCGCCAAGTCAATCAAAATCCATCATTATCTATACAATAAATACAAGTAATTGATGTAGTATTTTTTACTCTAAGATGCATTCTTATGATAATGTTAGAACATATGTTGAAAATGTCAAAACATACCTGAATAAGCTCCTCTTCGTTTCAAGAACAATTTATTGGAGTCGCATGAACTTGGAACAAGCCTCCCACGATCTGAAAGAGTAGCACCTAAGTCAACAGTGACTTTTTTGTTGCTAAGCTGGATCGAGGGAGATTTGTTCCAAGATTAAATCACTCCAATAAATTATTCTCTACTAAACAGGGCCAACCACGTGAAGGTGGAAGCTCTTATGGCCCTTACCACCCCTCCCTCCCCCTCACATCACTCTCAATTCCCCAATACCCAATTTATATTTCATTTTTTACTTTCATGAACATAAAAAAAAAAATATTCAATAAATAATAAAAAAATAATTCAACAAAAAGTACGCAAGGAAACATTGAAATTAATGCTTGACATAAAAATAGTATGATAAATGAGTTTTTTATATAACACAAAAAACATTCCAAGTATGGTAACGTTTGTCTTATAATAATATATTTTACATTATCAAATTTTCTTTTTTCTTCTTCCTATTTCTAAAGCTCCTAATTACATCATCACATCATTCGTGCTCTCGCTCATGTTTCATGTCACAGACCGCCGACCTAGTTGCATAGTCACGATGTCCGGTCTAATCCTGACGGCATCGCCTACAAAAATAGATATTAAATTTTAATCGTCGCTTTTAAATATCATTGAACTAGTTCAAGAATATTAATAAAAAAAATTGCAATGAGATTATTTACTCCAGTGTCAGCTTGTTGCCATTGACCTAGCCGCGTAGGTCACGATGTCCTGTCCACAATCCAGTGACGGGGCATCGCCTACAAAAACAGATAATATTAAATTTTAATTGTCAGTTTTTAAATATCATTGAACTAGTTCGTAATATTAATAAAAAAAATTGCAATGAGATTATTTACCTGGTGCACCAGTTGTCGCCGCTGACCTAGTTGCATTGTCACGATGTCTGGTCTCATCCAGTGACGGGGCATCGCCTCCAAAAACATATAATATTAAATTTTAATTATCAGTTTTTAAATATCATTGAACTAGTTCGGTAATATTAATAATAAAAAATTGCAATGAGATTATTTACCTGGTGCACCAGTTGTCGCCGTTGGGACTGTTGCCCTGTCTTCCTCTCTGGTGGTAAGATCCTCAAGGGAAACATTCTCTGTCATTTAAACAAAAAACATTATAAGGAAAACCATCAAGGTATAATTAGAAAAAATTATAAGTGGAAATTAATTACCGTCATGGCCCTCACTGATAGTAGCATTGTCGGCCTGGTCCCCACTACAATGATCAGGTTGCACATGTGGATCATCTACATCTGGCTCTAAAACTGGGTTATTTGCCTCGTCGGTAGTGATGCTCCCCTGATTTAAACAAAGTTGTTAGACATTAAATTTATGGACAAAAACAAACATATTGAAAGGTTAATGTTTTACCTTATCAGGCATTCTGGATCTTGGGACCTACCCCAAGCTTCTACGACGTTCAACTACGGCTTGATAGCCGAAATGGAAAGCGATATTTTTATCTTCCTCTGTAGTTTCTGTTCCGAAGTCATCACCCTAAATTACATATGATTGTGTATTTTTAATCATATTTGATAGGATTATAAAAATGTTGGAAGGCGATACAATTAATTATAAGATGTTTAGCTACTTAATTACAATTCTTGCAGCTAATTTCAAGTAGCCACCCTGGCCTAGCTTGTGATGGCCCTTTTTCTCAATCCTAGCTTTGGTTGCCTTTAAGGTGTCAGGCAACCTAGCATCAAAATATTGAAGTCATATATGACGTAGCACACTTTTATTTTAGACATAAAGAAAATTAAAGCTATTGAATTAAAGTTGTAATTTACCTTGCGGGTCCAGTTGGAATTTTTCCTTCTTTCTTTGCCCTTTTCTCTTTTCCGTCATGGATGAGTGCTCTCCACTCACTCTCTGAAACTGCGAGAGGATGCTCATATCTAGGGTTAAATTGCGATTGTGTCCTATAGGTGTCCCCGGTATATTTCAAATATTTGCCGGCTACCCGAGCCACCGCTGTTCTGTCAAATGTGCCGACCCCAAAAAGGGCTTCTAGATAATCTAGAAGTTCTTTTTTCAGGTTGGAATTCTGGGAATTCCACCCTGTGCGTATGGTTGGGCCAAAAATTACCAACACATGGCTCTCCAAAAACCTGTAGAACTCATTGTTTCCTACACAGAAAAAAATATATTATCATTAATTTAAAAATAAAAATCATGATAAATATGTTTTAGATAGAGTACATGAAATAGTTAAAATATTAAAATTTACCTGGGAGTTGTACGTGCTTTATAGGGACACCTTCATCGTTCACCAAAAATGTGCCATTAATGGTCCCTGTGGAGCTGACATGTGTAGCTCCAGGAAACACAATAATGTAGTTGGCCATATCAGCCTCATCATTTCCAACACGTTCAGCGGTTGGCTGGGTGTCTTCTTGGGCAGGGTGTGTTTCTTGGCTGGCACCTAAAGGAGTAGAAGGTGTACGAGAGGGTTGTTGGGCAATCTCTTGCCCTTGTGTCCCACTACCACCAACACCGAGTTCAGCAAGTGCCAGAAAACGCTACATACAAAAGAACTTTTTGTTAGTTTAGTCAATGTAAAAATTAAAAATCAAACTATCACAATTCATCTCATGCAAAACAAAAAAAATATCCTTTTGACTTTTTATTATTACCTGATATGTTTCTAGTTGGCTCATAAGTTTTTTTATCCTCTCTTCTGTTTTAGGTGTTTGAGGCGCGTCTATCAAATTATTAAATTCCGACCTTGCATCTCGTGCCTTTTTTCGCAACAAGAACACTGGAGATAGGGATGAAGAAAGCTCTTCCTCAAAGAGGGAATCATCAGGCGTACCATGGCTAGGTGTCTGCATATTTGAACAAAATTGATATTATTTCAATTATGTAAATAACTAAAATACCTAAAGATAGAGCAATGCTGGCACTTTACATGTTCTTCCGCTGGCCTCTTTCCGCGATCATCCCGTCTCGGGGTTGTTCCTGCACTGCTCTGATCAGTCTGCCACATTGCAATAAAATTATAAATGTAAAAACTTTAAAACAATATCTAACTTGAAAACACAAAATGAAAACTGAAATAATTTCTAATAAGACACCGGAAGACAGAGTTAGAGTTTCAAATATGCCTTGCATTGAATTCAGTCCTGGAAACATGTCATTGCACATCAAGGCACCCAAACAAGAGATGAGTTGACAATGAAGACCTTATTGAATATATTGTTGGAGCAACTTCTAGTAAACTTGTTGTGAAGACCTTGAGGACATTTTTGGAGCAACATTGTTGAAGCCGATGGTATAGCATTGTTGGAGACGATCTTGAAGGGCCTTGAAGTGAAGCTTTTGGAGCAACTATTGAAAAATCCTTAGAGCATTTAAGTAAGGTACTTTCTATCTTCCATCACCTTTTTCCTTTCAATATCCTTTAAACGATTTTGTTGATATTTAATGTTTGAAATCACGTTATAATTCCTTGATTATATGTGTTTGGGGACTTTCCCTTTGAAATTACCCAAAAATACCCTGGCAATTTTATCTTCAGGATGCATGTTTGACCCTATTGTTCAATATTTTGATTGATAGTAGTAAACATAGAGATTTAGGTGGCTCTTGACTTGGTTTGGTTGGGCCATCAGATCCCTAACATCTACTAGGGAGAACCCCCCTTGAGTTGGAGGAGAGCTAGCCCGAAGTGAAAAGAGGTTGGTGAGGTGACAATGGGGCTATTGAATTACAAATGGTATCACACTTTAGCTTTAGGAATTTATCTTGAGAAGTGCGAGATTTTGCTATATAAATTCTCAAATTGTTTACAACACTATTGTTAAGAACTAATAAGAAGTGATGTAGAGGGGTTTTTGGGTATAAGAAAAAATACCATTTAAAAACTAGGGTTCTCAGTCCTTGGCATTTCTTCACCTGGGCCTAGGGGCACACTAGAATAATTTCACACTAAACCATGCAAACTTAAAAGTAACTTAATAGATCCATAAAGTAATAATAATCATCATTCCTAATTTCCTATTGTACGATATGATGCAAATTATTCAAACATGAAGCAATGAAGACATGCAATGTCTGAATTTCAAGATTGATGAACCAATACAAGAAGTTAGAAACTACAACTTTGATTCAATACTATGTTTCCTAACTCCAGGAAGGAATCTAGTTTGTAGTACAGAACATGCATCGTGTATTATCAATTATTAATTAACAACAACTAAAGGACATCTACCTCATCAATTCCTCCCCATTTTGTGTTTTTATGTTATATTCCTTATAAAAGTGTCAAATTTCTCTCAAAGTAAGCAACCACTGAATAAAATAAAAAATAGTTGAGATATGATTGAGAAATGGTCATTTATTTCTTGAAAGGATCTTCAGGATTTCTTTGGTTGTTTTTCATCTCAAGAAACAAGAAATTACCTAAGAAACTATCGTGATGTAATATAAGAAACTACATAGTGCAATGGCCATTTTCAAAGCCAAATGATGTCCATTGAGGACATGGCCTTTATTTGGTTCATGTTTCATAGGAGTTTTGGGTAGAAATGGAGCTTTGTTGTACCATTTCTAGTATTAAAAAGGGAAAACCTTATTTTTCCATGGGAAATAATTTACCTTTCCTTTTTCAAGATAATCTAAATCACAAAAAATATGAACTATACTGCACACATTCTTGGATAATATGAAAGTGGAAAAGGAATACCCTACACAAGTGATGCACACATGTACATTTGAACACATAGATTTTTGTAGGTGAAATGCAATGCTTGTTTTCATTTAAATGTAGGGTTTTTAAAGCAGGGAGAAATAATGGTTGCCAAATTAATAAGCGTTTATTTGGGAAAAATTTAAAACTTGTATTGGGTGATGAAGATAATAGAGGGTATTGAATCTTGATTCTTGACATCTAGAGAGAACCCTACAACCTAACACAATCCAATGGAATTGACCAAAAAAATCCAAATAGAGTCAACCCTACTATAGGCGGAAGGGCTTGCAGTAAGAACTTACCATTTTGCAAGATCTGAGGGTGAACGCTGAGGGCGAATGCAAGGCGAATGCTGTTCTGCAAGAGCTTAGGGCGAATTCTGAGGGTGAATGTTGTTCTACAAGAGCTAAGGGTGAATGCTGAGGGCGAATGTTGTTCTGCAAGAGCTGAGGGCGAATGTTGAGGGCAAATGTTGTTCTACAAGAGCTGAGGGCGAATGCTGAGGGCAAACACTAATATATTTTCGTAGTTGAAATGAAATGCTTGTTTTGATTTAAATGTAGGGTTTTTAAAGCAGGGATAAATAATGGCTGCCAAGTTAATAAGCATTTCTTTGGGAAAAATTTAAATCTTGTATTTGGTGATGAAGATAATAGAGGGTATTGAATCTTGATTCTTGACATCTAGAGAGAACCCTATAGCCTAACACAATCCAATGGAATTGACCAAAAAAACCCAAATAGAGTCAGCCCTACTATAGGAGGAAGGGCCTGCAGTAAGAACTTACCATTTTGCAAGAGCTAAGGGCAAATGCTGTTCTGCAAGAGCTGAGGGTGAATGCTGAGGGCGAATGCAGGGCAAATTCTGTTTTGCAAGAGCTCAGGACGAATGCTGACGGTGAATGCTGTTCTGAAAGAGCTCAGGGCGAGTGCTGAGGGCGAATGCTGTTCTGCAAGAGCTCAGGGAAAGTGCTGAGGGCGAATTCTGAGGGTGAATGCTGTTCTGCAAGAGCTGAGGGCGAATGCTGAGGGCAAATGTTGTTTTGCAAGAGCTGAGGGCGAATGTTGTTCTGCAATAGTGGAGGGCGAATGCACGCTTGATATTAGAAGTTAATGTAGCTACTGCGACGGATATAAGTTTCATATTTTTAATAAAATAATTTTTATGTAGCGCGCATATAAGTTTCGTATTTTTATGTAGCGCGCATATAAGTGTCGTTATACCGACGGTGGAAAAAGCATCGCTATTGCGACAGATGCCTCCAAATGTCGCAATTGCGACACTTAGACATTGTGTCACACTTGCGACGTTTGAAGGATCCATCGCAATAGCGACGCTTTGGGGCATAGTGTCGCAATTGCGACAGTTAGACATTGTGTTGCACTTGCGACGTTTGGAGGATCCGTCGCAATAGCGACGATTTGGGGCATAGTGTCGCAATTGCGACGTCTTCCTTCAAATGTTGCAATTGCGACACTTTGTATAAGTGTCAGTATTGCGACACTTTTCTATAAATGTCGGTATAGCGACGGTTTCAGGCGGGATTGAAAAAAATTGGGGAAATTTCCGACATTTGGTCAAAAGCGTCGGAACCAAGTGTCGGAATTTCCCCCAAATGTAGTAGTGTTGGTATGGGGTTGTACCTTTCTTGTTTTTACAATCTGCCCTCTTTTTTACTTTTTATTGTTTTTGTTTTTTTCCTTTTTCTATCTTTGAAAGCAGAAACCAATAACTAACTAAATTCTCAAAGGCTGAGCTTTACTGCCTTCTTATCTATCCTACTCTAACTTGGAATATTTATAGCTCTATATAGTACAATAGTGCCAATGTAGCCAGTTGAGTAGTGACAAAAAGAAATAGAGACACTGGCTACTAGTCAGAGGTAACCACAATACATATTGAATATTAATCTTTAAAACCAAGGCTGTCACAAAAGGTGACAAAATTTTGTGTCTTTGGCTCCTGCAAAGGATCCATACTTGAGAATTTGATTCAATTGGGACCTCCATACACTCTTCCATAGGATCAACAAAGAAAAGATGAAAATTCTCTTCTTTTTGGCCCTTCATGATTAGTATATTGTCTGCCTCTAAGACATCAGCTTTGAGGACTGCACCTTTAGTATGTTCCTTGGAATCATCATTATCTTTTACCTGCCAAACAACAAGCAGTGAAATTTCTTCTTTCTCTAAATCTATGCTTGTTTCTAGTGTGAATTCAGGTTCTTTGGATGACAAATTGATATCAGCAATGGGGGAGGATTTCGCTTGAAAAGATAATATATCCTTAATAGGACAGTCTTCTATTTTTTTTTCTTCCCCAAAGACTTGTCAGTACTTTTTATGGTTTGGGATAGCTGGTCTGAATTTTTCTTGGATTGAATATTGTTTGCTTTCCCAAGGTCTTAGACATGTATTAGAAACAAGGGCTAATCCATTGGCAAGAATGTTTTGGTTTTTAGGGACCAGGGAAAATTTTAAGAACCCCCCTAAATTTATATATATAATAAATAGGCAAATCCCCATGATACATAGGAAAAATGGAAGGCAATTTTATTAATAATATAATATGTATATATAATTTTTTGGTGAATCTCTCCCGAGATTATATTATCTTGTAAAATCATGGCGAATCACCAGTACAAATGGTGAATCACTACTACAAAATGGTGAATCGTTGTCTAGTGGAGTTCAGGGTGTTGGTTCCAATGACGATATGGTAGTTGAACCAGGAGTAGAAGGAAGAGAACCACCGAGACCAAGCATGACACATGGTGACTCGTGAGGGAAGTAGTTCTCATATAGTTTGGAAAACACGTTCTTCTAGTTCTGCTAAGCGTAGTGTTGTTGCTCATGCTACTACTAGCACTGATATTGAGGTTGGAGAGGAGTTTGAGGAAGCATCGAAGGTAGCAGTGGTGGAGAATTACAAGGAGTACCCCATGATGGGCTCCATTTTTCCCTTTGGTATTTGTGCCTGCAAGATCTTCTGTCCATTGAACCAACAATTAACCGTTCAACCAACAATCAACTTGACTGAGTTGATTAGGTACGAGTCAACTTAGACTAATCTTCAAAACTATTCTTTGCACTATCCCATATTTATCACACTAATGCTACACAACATCGTGCATTTGCACCCAACTCTCATGCATGCACACAAAATTTTCATTAACATCTATAACCCTAACCAAGTGAGAATTGATCAAAAATTTGCACCAAAGTCTGTTAGTGTTGAAATTTCATAAGAAATTTAGATCCATGGTACCTTAAATAAATTTTTAAATAACCTCCACAAATTCGACCACAAGAGAGAAAACTTGTGATAAATTTTAAACCTACAAAAATTAGGATTCATGTTCCTAGGAACGATCATAAGAAGTAGTTGGCATATAGGTCGAGTTTTGAGCCTTCACACATTGATAATGTAATGGCTTAGGTCAAAACTCACACATTGAAAAGTCATCAATGAAGAGAATACAAGATCATTATGAACTACACATACTCCAAACTTCCTTCCAAATTCTACTTAGTTGTCCGCAACTTAGCTATACATAATCTTATAGCAAATAAAAATTCTACAAAGCCTTCTTCACATAGCCAATAAATGGCCATTGGAAGAGCACCCCTTATATAATAGTAATAGTAGAAATCAATAGATTATTCCATATTGAACTTCATAGCCATAGCGCTCATATGTATTTTATGATGTATTCAACTTGCATTATCAAATATAGATAAAATCATACTTTTGATTGATCCATTTAAAACATACTTGTGCACAATGTTGAATGCAATGCCAGTCAAGGAGTAAAGTCAGTTTAACGTGTAATGATCTATAAAATAATGGAACCTAGATGGAACATAGACTGATTTCATTTAGATATAGGTAACCCTCTGAATGTAGACCATTCCTTGAAGAACATTTTTATTGATGAGGAATTTAATACAATATTCAATTTTCGAACTAAAAATATTATTTCTATAAATTTGTGTATGGGGTAAACAAATAATAAAAAATTTAACTATCCTTGGGGTGGTCAATATTCATAAATTTTATTTATACTTGCTTTACCATGTATATCATATACCTATCAATCACAAACATGAAAAGTTGTGGAATTCACAGTGATGATCTGCTCTGGAAACACAACCAACCTTTATTATTGCTAATATTAACTTTTATATAGTAGTACATATGTAGATAAAATTTCCAGCTTCCAAAGAGACAAACTTGTTTCTCCAACACGATGGCACATTCTTAACTACTAACATTTCTGATTGCTGAATGTAAGAAATATTTCTAAGTACATCTAATATAATATGAGGCTCAAACTCCTAGACTATGTTCTTTTTGACCATGTATCTATAGGCTGTAGCCTTCTTCTTGTTTGAAGAGGAGTTGTCTATTATCAGAACTACCTTCCCTGCCTCTAATGCCTTGAAGGAATTGCAAATTGACTCATCAGATGAAGACAACTTTCTGTTCCTGTCAATTAGAGTTGAATAGCTTCCCTGTGCACTCAACACAAACTCTGACCGATATGAAACATCCCACCCACCAACTATGAGGTCCCACAGAATTGTTTCTCCTGCCTGAACAACAGACAACTTGAATGTGAGAATTAAAAAACAAAGAAAAATCCCAATCACATATATCTTGAGGATGAAATTGATCTCAAATCCAAAACCCATAAAATTTATATCCAAAACTAAAACTCATCAAATTTGGAAGTATATTGGAAACAAAACCGAGGCAAAAGAGCTAAATTTGAATGCAGGAACTAACACAAAATCTAAAAACTAGAGCAATTTTTGATGTACATTATTTTGTTTGACAAAATAGATCAGGGAAGAAAGGCCTCAAGGAAGATCACACTAGAATAGGGGTAAGTAAAAACCACCACGGTGAAGCATGGGAACCAGAATACAACCGAAAATTATCTATAATTTTGTTCAATCAGTGATCCATCCATAGGAAAAAAAATTTCTCCTAGGGGTTACCCACTTGGGTGTGTAACAAAGCCCATAAAATATTTTATGAAGTTGTTGACCCTTCTCCTTTAAGAGTGAAAATAAAATGACATAGGAGCGATAGAGGAAAGAGAGATATTTGGTGTAGAGGATTTTGGACACCCTTAATCTTCTCATTAACCTGAAGAATACCAGAAGTTAGAGATCTATTTTCAAAGCAACAGTAAATTTAAAGTGGCCAATTGAGGATATGATAGATGCTCAGGTGAAAGAGAATTTGGAAAGGATCAAGAATATAGTAAAAATATGCATTTTTAGCACAGATTTCTCAACATTTTCTACCCGTCTAATGTTTGGTCAGACATAAAGCCTGTGGCTTGCCAGTTGTGGTTCTATTATTTTATTGAGCAACAGCTCTGTACATTTAAAAAAATAATAAAAAGAAGATTTCAATTATAAAAAAGAACAGACTCTTGATTTTTTAATGCTCAGTGTATTTCTTATTCTTTAACTTGAATACAATGTGACTATTGTCAGAATAATCTGCTAAATATGAACATAGGATGCATCACTGCTAAAAAGGTCTAGCTAAGGTGAATAATAGCCTTTCATCTTTTAATTTTCGATTGTTTGGACTCTTAAGGGGAAAGATTAGAGAGGTAGGGGCCAGGCTTGGTTCAAGAGAGACAACTGGGAATTGGATTGCATATTTACTCTGTGATATTATAATTTATAGATGAGACTAGACAGACAGACATCCTCGAAGGTTTACTGTTGCTCTATAGACTTTCAAAAGAATTTTGGCACTGCACTTTTCCCAGGAATTTACCCATCAAGCTGCTTCGTGTCCTTGGACTACTTGAGGACATTGTTTCTGGTGTGATGCAGCTTTATGATAGAATGATTAGCAGTTTTTGCGATTACTACAGATTTTCTGAAGGTATCACGAGTATTGGGGGTGTCAAGTTGGTGTGTGTTCTCTCTCCTAGAATAGTTGGGATCTACATTGATTACCAGCAATTCATTAGGGAATTTACTCAATCTCAAGATGGTTGCCTACTTCATCAAATCCTAGTTTCATTCCTTTTATTTGTATATGTTGTTGTATAATTGGCCTCCACTCCAGAGGGGTCATAGATTCAACTCGATGCATTGGATAGATTTTTCAATAATTGATAATAGACAATTAACCTTGGGAAATTATGATCTCTAATACCACCAAAGAGGCCCTCTCCAAGTATATCATTTTCCCTCTCCATGGAAGTTAATGGAGATTACCACATTTTATGCTTAGGGGTTGAAAACCATTATTTTTCGAATACTGAGAATGAATTAAAATGGATTTTATATTTTGCATAGTGATCATCAAAATAATGGATGTTATATTTTGGACAGTGATAATCAAAATGAATCTTGTGTTTCATGCTTGTATTGAAAATGAATGCTGTATTTGAGGCAATAATGATAAGTAGTTCTACCAAGGAAGCCATCTCAATCTCATCCTTTTATTATGTATTCCTCTGCAGCTGTACTTATGTAATTACAACAGGTGACCCATCAAATTGAAAACCTATCTGAAATGAATATTGATCAGTGCCATACAGAAGAGTTTAATAAATATAAATTTTTATGAAGCCTTCAATATAGCAGTATTTCCAAATTTCAAAAACCAGGCTCATATTCTGTCAACTTAAAATGTTACCTACATTAAAAAAATAGAAGGATAGATGTTGTAGAAAGCAGGCACTGCTTGCAAAATACTCTACCAACCATGTGGTGGCCAATGTTGACCTTTATGTAACAAAGATAAGTGTTGAAAGACCGGTAGACTAGACACAATTTTGTGGATTACAGGCTAATGATATTTCCTAATACATCAGCACTTAACTGTGACCTCAAGTGTTTCAATATTAAAAATGATTTCTGACATAGAGAATTGAATTGATTTTATTGTTGATATATTATTGTTATTTAACTGACATTGTAGTAGGAGTCAATTATGGCATCCGAAAGATACTCGCATTTGGATAAAGGCAACCCAGCCAAGGAGATACGCCCATCCTTTGTCAGGTAGACATGCCACTTCTTTGTCATGTTCTCACTTTGTTCGAATTGAAAATATGTATTAGGGCAAGAAACAGTAAAACAAACACTGATTAAAAAATCTGGAATTCTGAAATGGTGAAAATTTACCGAACATTTTCTTATGGCGTCGTCTACCCAGCCTTCAAATTTTCCCAGACGGCAAAAAATGGTTGGAACTCGGTAAACAAAATTCAAAAAATTTGACAGTAGGAATGTTTGAATGATTTTTTAAGGGTGGAAATGGATTGAACACCATCAAAAACTCCTGGGACACCCAAAATCTTTAATTTTGACAACTGTTACTTGGATTTAAAAAAATTATTGCTATATTTTATCAAAATCCGGTAAGAATTTCCATAATTTTCCAGAAAAATTGGAAGCTAGATAGACTATGGCCTTTCTTACCTAAGCCTTGTTAAGACCTATGAAGGAAAACATGCAAATCTATCTGAGGAAAAAGGACCAATCTTTCCCATTATTATCCTTTACAGAAATATTATGATACATTTGCTGCCTCACACCCTTGATTCTTCCAGACATAAGTTCCATTTCTGATTTCCATTCATCAAACATGGCAGGATTTCCTACAACATTTGCCACAATTTGAGCCTCATGAACTGGAGGATTAGAGTACATTAGTATAGCAAGCCTTTTAAGTTGGCTTTTCACCCTGCCAGAAGTGCATGGACAAATGCAGTTAGCGTTCCATTTAAATAATGCTAGAAGTTGAAGATATTCCAGTAATAAACATATCCACTAGAAAGAATACAATCCAAAGTTTATTAGTGGTACTTATTGGAAACATCTAATGAGGAGCACACAACATTAATAGCTCCTATCCTTTCTGCGTAGAGACCGAGGTTCTTGCTGTAGGATTGAGCAACAAAAACTTCCATCCTAGGAGCTACAAACAACCTCACAGATGATGCATCCACATCAAGACTGCCACTTGCAAATCCCTGCAAGTTCAGGTAAAATCACATATTAAATTGCAAAAATAGGGGTCCTTTCAGAACAATTGTTAGTTCATTACAACAAAGGATTATTAGACACACAACAACAGAGAGGCCGCACAGAGGAGAAGAGAGGAAGGTGAACCAAGCAAGCATATTCACCCATGGAGGGCCTCTATGGATGCCCATTGGCATAAAGGCCAGTACCTCATGAATGGCATTTTGGAAATGCTTCTAAGACTATAACATCACAGATATCTTCCATCTAGGCTGTAAGATCACTTAGCTTCTTTCAATGTAATGAGTAAAAACAATAGAACTGTGAACTCATATACATTTAATAACCATAAGGTCATATAAATAAAACCCAAATTCCGGAGGATTTTTTCATAAAAATAATTACATTCAATAAAGGATTACTAATCATGTCAAATGATTTTTTCCATTTAAAGAGGGCTTTTAATGCATCGAATTCTGAAGGTATTTCCATTGAATTCATCAAGGCTTCAAAATGAAGAAGCAATATAACTTAAAAAATAATCGAAGTAAAAAGAAACTGGCAAAGTAGAAAAATGCATACAAACGAATTGAAAAAAATAATCTACACACTGGGCAATTCATATAAAATATGAAAACTATAAATTTAACCTCCATATCAGTGAATCATCACAAACCTAATAAGAAACATCAAAGAAAGTAGTATGATTCTTTTCCAGAATGGCATCAGCTATTTTCTCCCACTGCTCGGGAGTTGGATCAATTCCAGTGGGACTATGAGCACAACCATGAAGCAACACAAAATAACCACTTGATGCAGCCTGCAACAAGTCAAATAATTAGCCGTCTACCATCAAAAAATTAACAGTGTATTTACCTAACATCTAATTCTATGAAAAGGCAGGTAGAATAAACTGTCATACCTTAATGTCTGCAATCATCCCTTCAAATTCTAGTCCTACAGTTTTAGGATCATAGTAACAGTATTCCGACCAAGGAACCCCAACATCATTGAAAATGTTCTTGTGATTTCCTAGTAAAATCAATCTAGAATAAAAAAGCTTTCAAATGATGGAATATTATTTTACATCAAATTATGTTACAACCGTAAGATATGCATGGCGACTGCAAATAAATCATTCAGATTTCAGCATCTCACTCAGAATCTCTGACTTACTCCAAGTTGGAGAGGAAATCAAGACTTGAGTTCCAGGAAAATATCTTTGAATAAAGGCAGCACCAAGGCGAAGAGACCCAGTCCTTGAAAGGCCTTGTAAAGTTGCAACCTAGAGAAAGGTGTCAACAAAATATTCTGTCAATTTGATTCAAACATATAAAGGCACAAAATAGTTTCATCCTACAGTGGACATCACAAAAGCAATGTAATGGAAACTTTCAATGATATGCTTCTGTAATACTTTTTCAGTGCCCCCAATCAACGTTGTAATTGAGAGAATGTTGATAATTACTAGGGGTTAGGAACTTTATTCATCACCACAACATAATTTATCACTTAAAAATGGAATTGAAACCTGGTAGGCTGGCCACTTGAGGGGAATTGAACCAGCCCACACATTGAAGGGGAACTAAACCCTAGTGTGCTGGTCTTGACTGTCCACACTTGAGGAGCATAATCTACCACAGCTTAAGGGGAATTGAATCTGTCATGCTCTTAGAGATAATTGAATCTTAGGAGGGGATATATCATATACCCCCCTGATTGACCAACCAGTCGAGCTTATAGTGGTCAGAAGTGGTGTATTGACAAACTAATAAAAGAGAAACTATAAAATAATCTTTATAGATTTATATTAAACAAATATACAGGCATATATGTCCTTTTTCCTAGCATTGTCTACATAAGATAAAATATTGTGCAACCTAAAAGTAAAATTCTATCCCTCTCTTCTTGCCACTCTCTCCAAAAACACTTCATGGAGAACCTACCTGCCCTTGCTTGGTTGCATCATTATCAAATCCTAGCAACAACTCCACAGTAGCTTTAAGAAATGCAGCCAAACCTTCAATAGGAAGATACTGCAGACAAAGCAAAAAAATATAAATTTCAAATGTGAAACACTTAAAGTGATTACCCCATAAAGGATGCCATGATTCTTCACACAAAAAACATGCATGCCTCTTTATTTCCTCCTTTCTCCAACATCATATTCTCTGCCTATAGAACACAAACAAGTATAAGTACAATTCTAACTCTCAAAATGCTAAGGTTCAAATTAAAATCAAGAAGACTTCATAACTGGACAAAATAATCTTTAGGTAGATTATTCCCTAGATCATTTGAAAAAATATGGAAGCATATTACTTAAAAGAGAAGCATTCAACGTAACTTTTTTCATGAAATTGAGCACATAGGGTTGAAGATCCTCTGTTCTGTAAGCTCCAACACCAAGTTTCATCTTCAAATCATTTTTATCTGCTTTAAATGCTTCTGAAATGCCTAGAATTGGATGTGGAGGTGCCATAGTCACTCCTCCAAAGCGAGAGACATTTGTTGCATCGACCATATTTACTCTGTTTAAAGCCTGTACGCAAAATTAAATAGTCAGAAAAATAATTCGAACCATGGGAAGAAATACTAATTAAAGTCATTTCATTTTCATATACAGTTAGATTCGTGAAAATAAATGACGAGGCAACTGTATGATCATAAATTTTTTCTCTAGAAGCCTCACGGACCAGAGAGGGTCGGTCAAGTCCCTCGCTCAGCTAGCAAGAAGATCAGTGTGCACAAAGCCCTAGCCACCTCTCCTAAATTCTGGCGAACCAGTGAAAAAATGGGGCAAATCACTCTAACCCCTCCCTCCGACCCTGTAAATATAGGCGAATGCCATGGAAATCTGCTCCAACCAAAGAAAATCGGGGGCGAATTTCATTTTTTCAGTTTTATGCGCCTTTTTTTTGGTGGGCTGATATTTAATAATTAATTATTTTTAAAATAATTATTGGGATAACTTTATTAAAATATAGAAAATGGGTTTTATATAAAAAATTCGCCCTATTAAAATTTAAAATCCCTTAAAATTCGCCTTTGGGCTAAAATTCGCCCCTAAAATTTTCCTTGTTAGGGATAAGAATAAGTTAGAACTCTTGAAATATTTTTAATAAGTCCATAACATCCTCCTTATAGGCTCGAAGTCTGGGATTTTTGACCGCATATTCTTCATCTACTTGCCTAATTGCCAATTCTACATTCCCATGTGCTGTAATCCTCTAGGCTCCTAATTTATTCAATAAGTGCAGCCCTAAAAGAAGTGCCTCATACTCCACTATGTTGCTTGTGCATTGAAAATTAAATTTATATGAATGGCCTTCAGAATGATTGTTTTTTGTATTGTAAAGCCATATTCCTACACCTACACTAGTTTTAGTACATGACCCATCAAGGCTCATACTCCAAAGAGGACTAGTTCCAAATTTATCCTTAATTTCCTGACTATCCTCTTTGTCTCGAGTGCCATTGGGTTGTTCTATGGAGTAGGCACTATGTTGATGATTGTTTTGTTCAAATGAAGGTTTGGAGGGGAGCTTCTTGTTTAGTATTTGATCAATTTCTTCTTCTGTTAAAGGGGAGATCTCCTTTCTAGCATAAACAGAATTACTGCAAACTTCTTTCTCTACTAGATCAAGGTAAAGATTCTTTTGAGAAAGACAGTCTTCCTCGTCTTCATTGTCATCTGAACTAGAAAAATACTCATACATTGCAGTGTTATCCTCTAGAAGTCATGGTGTGTCCTGTTTTAATGGATTGGGCTCTGTGAAGAGGTTATTATATTCTTGAGCAGGGGTATGTTTAATTACTCCCTTTTTTTCAAGAGAAGGGTCTTTGGTCTCAACCTGCTCAAAAGTTTCTTCATTTCTTTCCTCCTTAACCTCTAAGCTGAAAGGTTCCAAGCTTACATAACTTTCTTCATCAGTATCATAAATATCCTGTATTGGCTCATTACTTTCTTGAAGTTGATGGATATGATCTTCCTCCCACAAATATACTGATGACGGTCCTGCAAGATTAACTTCTATTTGGAAAAAATCATCATCAGACAGATCAAATTTAGAAAAAATGTTACCAATCAAACCTACTGTATTCTCAGCAAATATTTTTTCAAAATAATGTGCAAGTTCATTTTCTAATTTAAAATCTTGCTTATCATATATGCTTTGCATGTTGTTTATGTCTTGCAGTGATTTGGATTATTTTTCCCGAGGACAAGGTGTGGGTATTTTTGAATAAGCATTTCTAGTTTTACCCTCATAGTCTTCCTCCTTTATGTTTATCAGGCTGTGGGTTGTCACTATAAGTTTTTCCAGCTTGGTTTCTGCAGAGATCAATCTTTCTTGCTCTGCTTGGTCCTTCTTTATTGTGTTTAATTTTTCCTCCCTATCCCATACATTGTATTCGACAGTAATTTATATGTTCTGCATTTCTTCCAAGTTTGAAGGCTCTCTTTCTCTTATCTGGAATTCCACCTCAGGGTGAAAAGAACTCGGATAGTGCAATAGGGCCCATCCCAAGGGTGGTTTTATCCTAGTAGGTATTTCATTGTACACCTTATTGAACCTGGATGAAAATTCTTGTACTATCTCTTCTGGTTGTCTCTTTAAATTCTTGTATTATTTTATGATTATAATTTCATTTCCCCTGATTTCCCACTTATCTAAGAAGACTTGAGTAAATTGATGAAAATTGATAATTCTTGCAGCTGGAAGGTCCTCAAACAAAATCCTAATTTTTCCTTGTAATGATAAGGCAAACATTCTAATACACACATCATCTTCTTCTATTTCATAAAGGTCAAGTAAATTCTCAAGATTTTTCATGTGTTTCTCAGCGGTATCTGTTGATTTTTCTCCATCAAATCTGGGTAGTTTATCTGCAAGATTTGTAGGGAAGGATTGGAAGTTAGGGGTTAAAATTAGAGGCTTGTATCTTTCCAGAATATTTGCGGGTATAGGTAGTGTAGAAAGAGATTTATGGTTGTTTGATTTTTTTGGTAGAAGAGGAAAGGTAGCATGAGGTTCCTTATTCACTAGATTTTCCACAGGTGAATCTGGGGTGGGCACAGGTGTATAAGACTGATCATGATCTAAAATTTGAGGCTTATTTTTCAGAGGCTTGAGATTCTTCCAATAATAAATGTAGATATCATCAGCGTATTCTTGATCAGGCTTAAAGTAGGATAGAACATAGTTATAGATAAAAGCAATAATTTCTTGAATCCAACTTAGGCTTGAATGCTCTTTCTTTCTAGGATGACTGGTCATGTTTCAGGTTCTTCCTCCAGTGGAGTCTTTAGGTATTTTTAGGAGTTGTGGAGTCACCAGGTGGATGATTTAAATTTTTATTTCCACCAACAGTATGATTGGGTTTGCTCAATTCATTCCTAAATGGAGTCTACAAAGACTGGAAGGGTAATAGGTCTACTGGAGGCTAGTGGAGTCACTAGGTGGAAATTTTTAGCTCTTTTGGAGGTAAAATGTTTTATGGTCCACCACCATATACCAATCTAAAATGTTTTTGGGTTTTTTCTGAGTTTCTATGGTTGTTTGAAAGACTAATGGGTCTATAAGAGCTTGCTAAGAAACTATGAACTCAGAAGTCCCCATCGGAGTCACCAGAAATTTTAGTTCCCTATAATTTTAGTAGATTGGCAAGACTAAAGCTATAGAGAAAACATTTGAACCACTTTGGGATTCTAGGATCTATCCCTCCTGAATGCAGAGAGGGATCTCTCTATAAGTGCAAATATTGATTTATCTTTAAGGCTTGAAATATGATATTAGGCTAGTTATGAAGAACAAGGTTTTTTGTTTCTTTTTGTTGGGAAAAGATAAATGAAGGTGAGGGAAGTCTAAATGAAGGGTGAAGATGAATGAAAGTGAAGGAATTATTCAGCTAACAAGATAGGCAAGAAGCAGCTTCAATCCATTGGGTTATGGAGTCATAATAGGATTTAATTGAAGCAACAAGGTTCAAAAGTGGTCCATGGGGCAAGTCATCTATGTCAAAGTATCTCTTTAAGTTGATTTTATGGAATGAAACAATAAGAAATGAAGATCAAATAGATGAAGAACAAAGAGCAGCCTAAGATCAAGTAAGTACTTTGAAACTATCCTGCTTTTGGCATGCACTTAAGGAAGGACATAAAAGTAATCTAAGATCAGGTAAGTACTTTGAAACTAGTCTGCTTTTGATGCACTTTCAATAGAAAACATTTAAAAACATTAAGAATAGCTTAATATCAAGTAAGGACTTTGAACCTATCCTACTTTCAGCATATTCAAAGGGAAACACTTCAAAGCAACTGTTGGAGAAGAAACTAGAGGACAGGACTAACCATAGACTTCCCTACTTCATTATTTAATTAGAAAAATTTTCAAGACAACATTTAAGATAAACAAAGAATAGTCTAAGATCAGGTAAGGACTTTTAACCTATCCTGCTTTTGACACACTCTTAGGGAAACTTTCAGACAAACTTTGTAGATAAAACTAGAGGACAGGGCTAACCATAGACTTCCCTAGTTCAAATTTACTTAGCATAAACTGAAAATATCATCCAAGAACAATGTTTGAAGTTTAGATAGTAATACATGAGCTCACCAACATTCCTTGACTGCTTGGAATGTATTAAATTATTCTTAAATACACAATTGGAGGAAAACATCAAGATAAAGCTTATCAGTGAGAGTAGGGTACTGCAGACAGTAAGTCCTAGCTCTATATTTGTTGTTCTTTATCAGAGAAAATGGACAGAATGGAAACAAAAAGAAAATAACAATTTACAATAAGAAAAACATCACCATTTACATAGACCAGGATCCCATAAATAAACTTGTATTTGATGCTCAAACCAGTTACAATCATCAAGTCCAGTGGGTCTCTACAACTTCAAACTTCTCATCTCAACTTAGGTATCTTCAAATACAAACAGAGTTTACAACAGCTTCAGAAAAATATTTACATGCATCAGATATTCAGACACCAACCTATATCTCATCTTCTTCTGAAGTATTTATAGAAGAAAGAGGAGGTAGGATGAAAGAAAAGATCTTTTAGTTCAATTAATATAGGTTAATGCTTCTCGGCCATTGAGGGGCTCAATAGAGAAGATTTCTGGCATTTCCTCTGTATTAATTGGTTTTCATTAAGTATTAAGCTACTAGGTAGTTTTTGTTGACTTAAAAACTCTTTAAGTAGGTTTGCAATAACTCTGGCTGCTTTAAGAAAAATATCACTGACTAAGGCAATAACTATGCCTTCTGTGATTCCTTCAAGGCTGCAGGTGGCTTTTGGTAGCTGGAGAGGACTCAATTAGCCTCTGATGTGGCAGTGGAGGTTTCTCTGACTGGTAAATCTACTTGTTTTCCCCTAAAACACTGTTAATTAGCTTTTGATCTATGTTTTAGGCTTGATTAGGCTTAATCTTTGTCTTCAGGTCTTCATATTGTCTTTAACTGTGTGGATTAGGCCTTTGATAGTTGAACTTATGCCTTAATCCCTCAAAACTGTGTTAAAAACCTTTGATCCTTCATTTATGCTTTTATTTAATGTTATAACACTGATACTCTTTGCCTGATTAAGGTTTGTTGTGTTTTGTTGTTATGCAGGCGCGCAGAGGGTTTTATAATGTTATCAGTGCTCATGAGGCATGATAAAACCATATTTGGAACCTTGCAAATTTTCCTTCTTCATTGGTATTGGCCTGAGCGATCGTCATCCTCGGCCCTTGATTTTCTTTTAAAACTATGGAGAAACCTTTAAAACCTGCAAAAAATGAACAAAATTATGAAAAATCCGGTGAAAATAGGTCAAAGGTTGCTTTGGAGGCAAGGATTAATCGTGGTCGTTGGATGAAAAAATCCAATGGTCCAGATCACTTGATGGGGTCAATCGGGAGGCAGTTGAAAGAATCATGGTCATATTAAGTATGGGTCGTCTGATCAGGTTGATCAACAGCTGAGATTGATCGGAAGTTCAGATGGTGGGGGAAATGTAATGGAGGGGAAGTTTTAATTGGGACCGTCGATCTTCGGAGATTGAAGGTGGAGAAATCCCGATGAAATGTTTCGAAGATTACATGGAGGCAGATGCATTGGGATGAGGATACGATTTGAGGCGTTGGATTAGAAAAACAGACGATTAAGGTAATCAGATTAAGTCCTTTGGAGAATAGATAGAGGGTAAATAGAATGGAGATGAGGTGTAAGGAGAGCTATCGGATTAAAACGATCGACAGTTAAGATTAAAAGGAAACATGCCAATACAGTGGAAAAAGGTATTAAGGTGGAAAACCGCTGGCGGTATTCGCGCAACTCTGAGGCAGATTCAAAATTTCTCAAAAAAAACGTGATACCATACATTGCTTGACACCTGTCTTTTTAATACTGCCCATTTCGCGTAATTTTTTGGCATTAACGTTCAGGCGAAAAATTACGTGATATGGAGTTTCAGCCGTCAGATGAGGGGCAACAGATCCAATGGTACGGATTACACGCGATGGAGAGTAAGATGCTCGGGCGGAGAAGGTGGGTAGGGTCAGTGGCGGTTTAGATCCTGACCATTGGATCTGAGGAATGGACGGTGGAGATCTGTCGATGGGGAGAAATGAAAAGGGAAGAGTTTGAAAGTGAAAGAAATGCGGACCATTGGATTAGAGGAAATCAATGGCAGGGATTTAATCGGAGGTCGGGATGGTGGAGGGCTATGTGAAAAGCGAGCGCGATGCGATTAAGCGCTGGCTGTTAGATCATTTTGAATGGACGGTCAAGATTTAATCGGGGATTGAAAATTGGCAAAGGAAAGGGGACGACACTTTGAGACTGCCGCAATGCGATTAAGCACTAGCCATTGAATCTGGGAGTAAGATCGACAGTCAATACTCAATTGGAGGGGTAAAGGAGAAACTTTATGGGCAGAGTGCGACGAAATCTTAGCCATCGGTTCTTGTGGATTCGACAGCTAAGATTAAATCAGGGAGATGAAGGAATGTAAGGCAGGGAATCGGGCAGATATCGGGCACAATGTGGACCATCGATCAACAAAGATCAATGGTGGATCTTCACCGAGAAGTTAAATTGGTCGGGCTTATGAAAAATCAACAGAGGAAAGTCGGGTTCAATCCTGACCATTGGATTTTATCAATGGATGATTAGGATTGCATAAAGAGGCAGAGTCAAATGAATAGAGGAAAGTTGAGAGCAGGGATCGGGTTTAACAACGACCATTGATCTGCGAAGACCAACAGTGGATATTCACCGAAAAAACTAACCATTGGGTTTTATGAAATAACGAAGAAAATAAAGGGAATGAGGGTTTATGGAGGTGTTCTAAGACGTTAGCACTCGATCGCGGGGCTTATGGTCTTATGCAGTGGAGGGTCTACCAGAGTTTAGCCCTTGGGGGCTTAAGAAATTTATATGTAGAAAAGGGTGTTTTTGGCCTAAAAACAGAGTTTTTTAGGCTATTTGAGGGTTCCGGTAGAAGGCAAAGGAGTTTTTAAAACCAAATGGAAGGGGATCAAATGGTTTTAAAAGGGTCTTGGAGTGAATTTGAAGGTTAAATGGGGCTTGTGGAGGGATTTTTATGGAGAACAAGGGATGAAAATGGGGTCTTTTTATGAGTGAAAGGAGGAGTAAAATGAAGGGAAAAATGGGGTTTTTCAGCAGTATTTTTCTTCAGGAAAACAATAGATTTTTCAGGTTT
The DNA here is from genome assembly GCA_034641835.2 of Pinus albicaulis. Lineage (NCBI taxonomy): Eukaryota > Viridiplantae > Streptophyta > Pinopsida > Pinales > Pinaceae > Pinus > Pinus albicaulis. The sequence goes on from CM076584.1 coordinate 1,485,986,625, forward strand.
ATGAGGGAAACAGCAGTGAATATTAACTAAAAGATTAGTTTTCTTCATAAGACTTTAAGAACTAGCAATTTGGCCATAAAATTGTTTCTTAAAGGCTTAAAAAAAAAACTAGCCACCATTTGATATGACAAATTTTTATAGGTGGCTAACAGTAACCTCCCTAGAGGGACGATTTTTTTGTTGATTGGCCATTCATAGCTGGATGGTGGACCATTATAATTTTAGGTTCTCCCATTCATTACCATGTCTGCTTTGGTAATACATTCGCATCTGACCCCAAATCTAAGATAACCTAATCCATCTTATAGTCACCAATCTGCGCAGTCAATCACATCTCTCTTCCAGTGCGCTTCTTATAATTGTATAGTTTGTGTACATCCTTGGTCTCAGGGATAAAATTGGTCTAAACTGCGTAGGTATTAATTAGTGCTTGGAGATTTCCTACAGCCTACAGATTTCGCAACAGCTTCAGACATGCCTTTAAAAATGGCTCAACCCTTCCCCTATCTGAGGTTGCATTGGCGGCTTCGTGGGGACTGTCAGTGGTGTTTTTTCTTTGAAAGGCACTCCTTCCTGGGAGGAAAACTCCTCTTTTTCTCCCTCGATGACTAGCCCGTTGCGTTTCATGACTTTTACATAGGGATCTGCCTTTCTTAGCTTGGTTTTAACTCTCTGTACGTTCTGCGTAGGGGTGGGCTACTTTTCCTGCATCTTGGCTATTAAAATTGGGCAGTCCTCTACCTCATGGTTTAGCTGCCTACAATATTTTCATGATGGCCTGGTGGGATTTGGGAATTCTCTGGAAAATTTCCCTATTTACCCACAGTTATAATAGATTAGCTGCCCATTTTCGCGTCCTGCGCTTCCTCCCCGACCTCCTCTGCCTCGGGCTGGTGATCCTCCAAAGTGCGCAGAAAGTCTTGGTGACACAGGGTCTGATTGTACCCTATATAAGTTCCCACGATCCATCATTAAGTCTTAAGTACGACAGTTCTACTCATCATGTCCAACTAATCGGCAGAATCGGCACCATTGTTGCTTTAGTTCTGGGACATACGCACCTAGCCGAGGTCAATGGTTCGTATCATGTAGTCTTGCTACCGAAAATCATCACACCATAGCGCAGGTCCACTTGAACCTGGTCGTAATAGGAAAGGTTCCCTACTTGCCCCTGGGTGTACCAGACTAGGTCCTCCTGCTTGCACGTAACCTGTCAGTAGAGGGCACTGATCCTTCGTATCACTAGACACCCGGCATCATATGCACCAGAGATCTGTGCAACCATCCTTTCCTCATTCTTTTCACAGGTTATGTATCTCCATATGCATAGCCCCAAGTTGTTCCTGGATTTTTTGTACCCCTACAGATGTATCTTCTCGAGGGGCAGCCTCTAGTTTCATAACGACTTCCACAGCCTTCTCCTGCGACTCAAAGTTCTGATGACTCATTGGCGTGCGCAGGTGAGGTAACAACATAGCGATGAACCATTTCGTATGCTGTCTATCATCATATTCGAATCCTCCTTCCCTGATTGCTTTCTTCAGTCGCTAATCAGCCTCCCATACTAATTTAGATGCACCTTGTTTGAAGTCCTTTACTTTTTCTACCAACTAGGAATAAGATTTCAGCTTCCTGATCTGGTGCTTCAAAGCGTCCTTGATATCTTGAATAGATGCACTCCCATTCTAGGAAATATTACGCATATACCAGTCCAGGGCCCTATCCTCGAAGGCCAACGAAAACTCGCCACATTCTGCGCAGTCCATACAGAGTCTGTAATGAACCAAAATTGGTCCATATCCTCATATCCTACCCCCTTGAAGGTAGGTAATTTCAAATGCGCAGCCATATCACTATCTAGGGAGGGTGGCGGTATAGGTGAATTCTTACCTTTGCACGGCCTAGGTGGCGATGTAGCTAGGGGATCTTGTGTAGCAGGTTCCTGCAACAAATTGTAGGTAGATCTTCCTCCATCAAGGTTGGTTCGATAGTATTTACCACTACGTGTTGCACTCCCGTCTAGATCTGAGGTCATTCAGTTAGTATGAATACACCAAATACTCTTTTCGCAAAGTAATTTCTTGATCAGCAATAGTAACATCCTCAAAAATTTGCCCCGAAACCCTTTGAAGAATCGTCGTTCGGCCTCAAAGTATGATACAAACTGATCAATGGAAAATTCTGTCACAAATCCTCCTAGCACACTATCCACCCAGTGATCCATTGTACACGTGATAGTATTATCAGTTTTTTCCAGCTGCTCGAGCAGCACTGGGGTCCACTAAGTGGCTTGCTTGTCCTTCCAGCACTTCTGGAATTCCAAAATTCTGGCTAGCCACTCCTGGAGTTCAATCGCAAAGGTTACAAAGAATATTCCGTAGCTTTCAGTAAGAATGTACCTATTTTTCCACCTTTCTGCCATTAACTTTTCACTGTGATTTTATTTTACTGCGAACTCCTGGATTTGTCTTTCGAACCAGTCTTTGATCTCTTTTCTTTCAGGCTTCCAGTATTCTCTTGTCATTACGCGCTTCCTCTCTTAGAATTCTTCCGGTCTTGGCAACGAAACCATTTGTTGGCTCGAGGGGTCCTGACCCAGGTTCAGTGTGCAAGGTTTTCCAACAAACCCCTATACTACTGGCCCTTTCAGCAGTGACCTACTTGCGCAGGTCAAAGTCTCACCCGAAGTAGTATGGGTGGGTGCTGGAACCAGGTTTCCGCATCCTAAGAAAGGATGGGTAAAGAAAGTAGAGCTGTGCTGGGTCCTGTAATCCTCGATTACCTTGTTCTACGCAGACATAATTAAGTCTCTATTCGTAGCCACGTGCACTAGATCTATAGTTATATGCATGTTATAACATCAACATAGAAGTACATAAATAGAACATAACAGATCTAGATCTAAGAACACAGTATACAGATCTTTTGCAGCTTAATGACAGAAAACGCACAATACAGCAACTATCAGAAATTCACATAAAAGTAATCACAGATTCAATTCTCTAAAAATCTTTCGCATCCATTCATTCATCAATTCTTCCTTACAATTCCCTTCCCAACCTACGCACACAGTAGTAGGGTCCGCACACAGCTGGACTTGGATCTCTGTGCACATAGCCAGCAGGAGTTCGTTCCCCAAAACCCAAATAGATAGCTTAAATCACAAGTCGCATCAATAGCTCATCATTTCTTATCCCTTACAATACAAAATGCATCTCTATTTATAACAATATAGCCTAGACTTTCCTATGGTCCGCAACCCATGGTTTTCGGACCCCTAGTTTACAGTTTCACCCATTACAATGCTTTCGGGGCTTTGACCCCCCCCAAAACCCCTACGCTAGACTAAATATAATTAAAAAATATTCAAAATGGACCAGTTTCGCAGCTTGTTAGGAGACCTCATTCCAACAAGGATCATTGGACAACATTCAAGAGAGTTTCTAGATATTTGCATGGCACTAGTGATTATGATTTGTGCTACTAGGGAAGACCAGGATTGGACAGAATTTAGGACATCTATGGTTTTGTTGATGCAAACTAGGCTGGAGATCTGGACCAAATAATATCTACAAGTGGGTATGTGTTTATCCTATTTCGAGGTACCATCAGTTGGATGAGTAAAATATAGTATGTAGTGGCTCTTTCAACTACAGAGGTTGAATACATGGCAGCCACTCATGCAAGAAAGGAAGTAGATTGGTTACAGAGGTTGTGTTCAAGTACGCGATTGGTGCAATGAGCTACAAGGATAGATTGTGATAGCCAAAGGGTAGTTTTATTGGCTAAGAACCTTGCTTATCATTCAAAGACAAAGAAAATTGATGTTTAATATCATTTTGTGAGAAATATGTTTGAGGATAAAAAGGTGTTGCTCATAAATGTGGAGACTTTGAAGAATGTTGCAGATGCATTGACAAAGTCTGTGAGCACTCAGAAATTCTCTTGGTGTAGAGAAACAATGGCTGTTGTAGGGCTGGACTAATGGATAAGCTCTCATGTGGCCCCCTGTAGAAAAAGAAAAGAAAAGTGGGAGAATGTTGGGTATGTGTTATATTATTTCCATGATTAGTCACATGCGTGGGGGGGTCATAGGGGGCGGGTACCCCCCTGTGTTAGGTCCGGGGCAGTGCTCCGGGAATTTTTTTTTCTTTATTTTTTGGTGGGGGGACCCACCTATGGTTTTTTGCATGGGTTTGCACATGGTTTTGTGGCATGATGGTTTTTATTCCCTAGTATTTTGAAGATTTGGTCAAGGGAACTACGGTTATGTTTTAATCCAAGGTTAATGGATTGGGGTTTATGAATGCTTTGACATGTATAGATATGTCTTGTAAAACTAAAGGGAAAATAATGAAAAATCAAGCTGCTAATCCCGATTTGGGATCTAGGGCAAAAATCTATGTGTAAAATGTTCTTATGTTTTTTTCTCTCGCTATTGTTTATTTTCCGTTTTTAAGAATTCATTTGCAGATAATTTCTGTACAGGGTTAAAAACCTACAATGAGCTCATATTGGCAGAAATTGAGAAGGATAGGGAATATTGGCTTGATAGAGTCAATTGGCACTTGGAGAAACTCTCGAAGAGGGAAAATAAGAACAACAGTGTACAAAGATACATGGCCATGCATTACTACACAAGAAATGAGGTGTCTCAGGTAAGAATCAAGCGGTTGAAGGAAAAACTCAAGGAAACTCTAATGAAGCAAAAAGAGAAGGGTAAGTTGGATTTGCTTGCTGATGCTTCCCTCATTGCATAAAATACCATCATACGCCTCAATGGAAAAAATTGGAATTTTTTTGACAAATTTAGAAGTTTTTGGGCATTTTGGCAATTTTACACAGATTTCGGTCCAAAAGGGTAGCGAGCCTCACGCTGCACTTTTCTTGGGGGAATTCAAATGGAAAATGTTTTTCATTTATGGATTTCTTCTGATATATACACCAACTTTAGCTATTGGGAGAGCCATTTCAACACATTCTAGTAGGTGCAAAGGTAAAAAAAACTACCAAAAATCACCTTTTTGCTCGTTTTTTCAGATGCACGTCGCGTTTTTGGAGTATTTGTGGGAGAAATGATTTTTGGAGGGATAGAAGTATTTTTCAGTTATTTAAGATCCTATGATGTAGTAGACATGAATATATTTCTCTATCATCTTTCAGAGCTTGATTTTGAACTCGAGAACCCCTCCAAAAGTCTCTTACAATTGGCACGTTGTGCTTTCTCCTGGCACGCCGCACTTTCCTGTTAATTCACTGTGCTTTTTCATGGAACTCATTTTTCTCAGTTTTCTTAGTCTAGTTCAACTTTTTCTGATGTAATTAATCATTTATGGTGTTGTCATGATGTAATATATTGTACCTTAAGAAACAATTCCTTAGCTGTGATAAGGAATCCGTGCTTAAGACATTATCTGATTATGTCACTAAATATATATATCTGTCTCTGTTTTGTAAACCCTTAAACAGTGACTATGTAACCTTTAAATATCAAATCCATGCATGTTCTGCAATGCTATATTCCACTTATGCTGAAATGAATGAACGGAAGAAAAAGAGAAGAGGATTTAAATCTGATATGTTGCTTCAAACAGAATCTATCATTTTAAAACCCTGAAGAATTAAGTAAAGTAAAGCTAAACAGAGGAGCGCACATTAAGGTTGATTTAAATCTTAAATACACATGTATAAAGAGACCTACTTCTCAAATTACTCTATTTTAACCACAGAAATGAAAACACAATGTAAACTGGATAACTTTTTAGCATAAACAGAATGATAGAAACTTGCATACTTCTTTCATTAATTTTCTATTCTTCAGTACAAAAATTTGGCTTCAAGGTTCAAAAACTCGGAACCTGTTCCCTTCTTGGAATTTTCTTTAAATACAAAATAGCAAAATAGTTTTCAGTGATGAAACTAATTCTAACTGCTTTAACTACTTGCAGTTACGGAGGTACATGCCTCAAAAAGGTCTTATTACAATTTACATGATTTTGAGAAAATAACGTACCATAAAATTGAAAATTCCTAATCTATAAGAATAGCTGCTTTTGATACGGTTGCTGAATCAACGGCTACTTTTTGTTGAGAGGCTGGAATTCCTTTTGCTGAGTCCATTGGGAATGTTTTTCACTTTTTCCATATCTCACTTTGAGTTGTTGAAGAATTTTTGAAACTATGATATTCTAACTTGAAAGCAACAATCTGACTGTGTGTAGGTATTTCTGTGAAGAGATTCTTCACCATCCATAACAAATTGAAATGCCTTTGCAAGAAATTAAACACTATTTCCCCTTTTAAAATTTGCGTCTTTTCATGCCTGTTATCCGCCCTGCTTTTTGCCAATATTAATGAGTCCTCATAAAATTTCCATATCATAATATTTCCTTTCTCTGTCCAACATGAAGGTAAACCTGTTCTTGTCAATTTATCAAATGATATATCAAACCTCTTCACTGTCTCTTTGATTTCTAGTAGCCTCTTTTCTACAACTTTCTGGAGATCATTCCTAATTATCATCTTATTAACCTCCATAGCATAAAAATATCTATCTTGTATTCCCATGTCTTCTAGTTCCTCATCTGACTTGGAATTGAAAAAGTCTATGAACTTCCTAGCCCAATTGGCTCTTTTAATTGTCGTTTTCTTATCAGATAGCATCTCTTCTTCATGTTCCGAGAGAAGGCTTTTCTTCTTTGCAACTATATTCAAGAATTTCCAATTGGACTTCATCTCTAAGATAATTTCACCCTAAATGATATCTTTAGCCTTTATAGGTGAGATGTTTCCTTTTAATTTCTCTTTGAGATCTTTAATCTCGGCTTCAGCATTTTGTAACTTCTGTTTATTCTTATCAGCTTCATTTTATAATGACCGTATGATCTTTGTGGCCGTTTCTAATTCTAACTGAGCTTGCTTTCGATATCTTTCCACCATCTTCAGTTCTAAGTCGAGTTGAGAAATTTGTGCTTGGGGATCTGTATCACCTGTAGGAAAAGTAAAGGTACAAGTATGATTATCAATGTGATTTTGTAAAGAGATGGTCGTCTGCTTTACCTTGGATAATTCTTCCTCTTTTTACAACAATTTCTGACGAAGTTCCTCTTTCTCTTTCTCCACCTCTCCCACTTCTGCAACCATTGAATGCTCTGCAGCAGGTAACTTCAGCTTCTTCCTTGGAGTGGATATCTCTATGTCAGCACTCTTCATGAGCTTCTGTGCCGTAGATTTGTCACTAGGATCTACACCAAATTTTATAATAATCTTTTTCAATTCCTCATTTTGAACTGATAAGGCCCTTGAATTGGCCTTCTCCAACTTGAACTGCTTGATAACTTTTGCTAACATATTTTCAACTTTAACAGCTGTCGCAGTGGTCTTAGTCAGATCATGGACAATTAATTTTCCAATCTGCATATGTAGATTCATCTTCTCCAACAGTGGGATCTTTTTGACATCCATAGTTATATTTACATCATTAAAAATGCTTGAATATCCAAGAGACATCCCTTTTGGATGTGTTAAAGCCATTCGGAACTGATCTTTCTCGAGATCCATCACAGTTAGCAACCTAGACTGATTAGTAGCTATGTGATGTTCTGCCTGAGCCTCCACACTAGCTTTTATTCTTTGATTCTTCTCTTCAATATGTGTAAACAATTGTTTGACTGAGGGCACCTCTTGGTAAAGCTCATGACCTCCAGGGGAAGAGGGAGCATTTTTCTCTTCATTTATATGGAAGGTGAACCCTGGTGAATTTGAAGAATGATCTTTAGCCAACTTAGTTCTTTTCTCCTCTCTTGGTTCTTCATCATCTAACTCAACAGCAAAATCCTTACTTCTTTTATTTATCCTTTCAGTTATAGTAGGTGTCTGGATGCTTGTCTTTGCTGAATTTACTTCTCCGGGGTTTGCCAGCTTCTCTTGCTCAAGTCTGCTTTCATGGGTAAAAGCAGAATATCCATTTTCAATTCTCCTTTGGGAAATAGCTCCATGAGGAACATACGACCATTTCTCACCCAGTAACAGATGTGTTTCTTCTAACAACTTGGAAACTTCACCAAATGCTTGTCTCATATTTACCACAAAGGGTCCTACACTCATGGGTAGCTTATAAATGATACCTTTCTTCATGGGAACAAAATGCACCTGATCTACATTGAGACTCTGTCTGATGAAGTCAAGGGAAAAAAGCCTCATAGGCACAAATGTTGGGAGCCTGTAAGGCTTGATATTAGCTCCATACAATCTTATCTCAGAATATTCATCAAACACAAACCAATCCCCAAACCTGCAACTAGGTCCCAACTGTAAAAAATCCCTAGCTTTGGGTAGAAAACAAGGGGGAGAAACCCCATTCAATACTCTATAAGCAATTGACATATAATGACTAGCAAACTCAAACAACCCTACTTCATTTCCCTCTCTTCTAATTATGTCAATCCAAAATATAACTGACTGCTTCTGTTTGTTGACATCCACTATATTTAGCCTCAAACTCATAAATTCCTCAACATTCTGATATAAGAATAAATAAACAGTTAACGAGGGGAATTTAAAGTAACCTGTGAGATCAAAGCTCATCAACTGAGAGTTGACAATTTCTTGCCAGAAAGACAGAATATCTAGAACTGTCCCCAGTTTCATCATTATTGCGTACATTCCTAATATTGATTTATCAACTGTATGGTCACTATCTTTGCCCAGAATTTCTGAAATGCAACTCAGGACTGGTCTACTCTTAGCATCAAAAATCTCCAAATTGAATTCTTCAGGTTCTGGTTGAAATTATTTTGAATTCAGTCTCAAATAAAACATACACTGATTAAATTCTTCCCCTGAAAGGTTTTCAAAATAACTTGCCAATGAGATTTCTGAGAATTTAAGTGGTGATTCGTCTTCGGGGAAGCAAAATGCTTGACGAATTAGCTGCGTCAACACTTGTAGAACATTCTCCCCCTGCGAATTCATTATAAAGCACTTACCAGGATACATTGAAGAAACCAGCCAACAGATAAATTCGAGAAAGAAATGAGCTTTTGGGACACATGCAGACAGGACACCATATTTCCTCATGGCAGAAAAGACTGGGGAATTTTCAACATTTAGGGTTACTTGATGATAAAGGAGGGGATGGTTCATGGAAGACACGGTATCTTGGATATCTTGCTCACTGTCCATGAGGGAGATGTGGCTAGTCGAACCAGGTAGAGAAAGTTGCTTGGCCATGGCTGAACAAACAATAGAAGTTAACCGTAGGGTAATGGGAAATGAAAGGTGGCGATGACACGACTCAATGGGGAAAATTATTGCAAATGACTTGAAAATGAAATAAGGATCAATTTAATAGCTGCGCAAACCCATATTAAATGCCTGAACTGACGTGTAAATAAAAACCGTTGACAAGGCTTCTCGTGGATTACAACTGTCATCCACATAGCTTCATGACGTCATCATGGATGCTCTTGGAGTACGACAGTAACCTTTGGCTAGACCCCCCGCAGTGAATCCACACCGTCGATCGTGATGTACCCCGCGGTCAAAAAAGTCAACTGCGGGGGCACTTGGGTCAATAATGCCCGAGCTCTTTGCGCCTCCGCATTTGATCATCCGGGTACAATCTTCAACACTTCGCTACTTCTGCTCGGAGACTCGCTTGACGCTTAAACACCAAATCATAATATACATCCAAATAAAGTTTAATAATAAACTTAATTTGCAACGAACTTTAGAAATTCTTCTTTTTTATGCTACAATATAAAAACATTATACCATAGCATATACTTTTCGAGATTTCAGATTTTTTTTGTTGATATTTTTCAATTTTCAAAATAAAACTAGAAAAGGATATGCAGATGATCCACAACATAATCAATGGTAAATATGCTTGTTAAAGTGAAAATTAGGTGGATTCATGCTTGTAAATTCTTTTCAAGGTCAAATGTATCACTTTTTCTATTGTGAGGAGATTTTTTTTAACCTCCCTAGTCATCAGGTTTTGGTTGAGGAAATCATGTAAAATGTTCCTACACTCTAGGATCTGACCCCTAAGAGAGGGGAAATAGTGTTTGGTCTATATGTATGGATTTATTAGTCATTTTGATGGTTGGAAATCAGAGGGTGGAACTTTTGTAGCTTGTACTTCATCTTTTTATTAAGGAAATCAAAGGGCCATGTGCAGCTATTATATAGGAATTATCGTGTTGTGAGTTAGTGATATTGTATTTTCTCTGTTATAATTTTATATAAATGATATACATGTTTCCATTCCATATCTTCCTTCTTTAGTGATCAGGAGTTCATAAATTTTTCTCAAAATTCAAAGTTACAGGATTGGGTTGAAACTAGGATGGTTGTGTAGATCTCGTCTTCTTGATTCCCGTGCCTCAAACGGTTCAAAAAACTGTTGTCATATGAGGAATATATTGCGTTATGATCAAAATGGAAAACATGTAAAATTACGACAGTTTGACCATATTTGACTGGGATGCACAATCAACAAAAAATAGAATATTCCTCAGAATATTCCTTCCACCGGACCAGTCATTGGTTGACAAGTGTCACTCTTCTATTGGAGATAGGGGTTGCTGGAACCAATTAGAGGGTGCCACGTGGCTAGCCCCGAGGCCACCACGTGGCCCTGAAACTTCATTGTAAAATTTTATGTGAAGCCGTAGGGCTCGACCCCCTAACCTCCCTCTGAGCATGCACACAGTTTACCGTCCATTCTACGCAATGTTTCTTAACCTTATAAGGCTGTTGTTGGGTGCTAACAGGTGTCTTTAAAAACTCTTAATTGCCTCACATTAATTATCAACTAGGGTAAGTCCTTTTATCTCAAGTGTGTACATAGTATGTGCATGCTATTCATACAAAGAGTAATGAAAAAACCAATCTTTTAATATAGATACAATCCTAGATCTTGAAGCTTAAAAGGAAGTGATTCATCTACACATTAGAACACAAAACTGTAATTCATTCCTAATTCAACTAATTCAAATGATAATCAACCGAGAGCACTGAAGAATTAACCAAGCTCTTTCAGCTGGATCTAAACTATTAACAGAAGGCAAGTATTATAAATAACTGTCTATGCTTTAAGTAATAAAAACCAATTCTGTTTGCTAGCAACTAATTCCTTAAAGAAATAAATTATAAATGTGTATTCAAAGAAATAAATTGGACATGCGTATTCAAATGGAAATAAATACCAGAAATGTGAAGTATCAAAAGTACTGCAATTGTAAAGCGAAAAAGCAGAATATACTTGCAATAACTGGAAAAGTATAACACAAGGAACGACAGTGAAATCCACTAGAGACCAGGCCCTTAGCCAACGGCAAATACTAATTAACTAATTCAGAATACTTGAATTAAAAACAACGCGAAATATATATTAATCATCGCAGTCAATAGACATTACAATCCGATCTTTGTTCAAAACTATGTTCTGTGCATTATAATTACGAATTATGAAGAAGCAAAAGATACAACATATCCCCCCAAGAACTAGCTCTCCCTGTCCCTTTATAGCTGAAAAGGAAGGATAAATGTGATCCCTCAGGATCAGGAGATCCTTAGGGATCCACTAAAAAAAGCTATCCTCGGACAGTTCGTTCGTCTCTGCACTATCCTTTCTGATTTATCTTTGATTCGACCACATTTAACGCGTCCTCTTTGCCGTGATTAAGTCCTGTTGTTCCTTCTTGTAAACAGTCGTTGTTTTATCTGTTATTTTAGCATAAAAACAACAGGAATTGGTTTGGATGGTTAAATTGTATTAGGATCATTTGTCATCCATTATTCATCAAGATCCTTTCATTATATTATTATATCATGGCACAAAATGGATAAGAACGAGGAAAAAGGACAGTAATCAAGAGTAAATATGTACCTATTGCAAGGTTCAACATACTCCCCTGCTTACCTTTTTTCATGTCCTCATGAAAAATAAATAATTCTGATGCAAAGAAGTTAAAGAGTAGGCTAGAGAAGGTCTATCTATAATAGGTCTGAGACAATGATGTCGTTCCAAGTGTGCAAAGGCGGCCTCTTCTTGTCCTTCAGGTAACTCATAGTCAGGATGATATCCTTCAGGGGGATACCAAATAATGGGGCTTCTATAGCGACATCTCACCCAATAAGGTCCTCCTCTTAAGATAAAGTTACTATATGGGACTAACTGCCTCGCAGTAGCTTTGAAATTTCCATAATTAAATGGTTCTTTGTCTTTAACACTGTTTCTTGAAACCATCCATCTCATTTTGGATGCAACCAGGGATATTTCTTGGATGTAGAGGAAATATGTTGTTCCTACCAGCACAAGTTCCTTATGTATGGGCCCTAAAATCTTAGTCATGCCCTCCTATGTCATCAGTGCTTTATGCTTATTAAGCACTTGCAGAGGGTGAGTAGGTTCACTTCTTACCCAAATATCTAAGCTATGTTCCTATCTTTGGCACGAATTATAAGCCTTCAATCACTTGAGTTGGTTGACTGCAAAAGAGATAAAAGCCTGAAATTGAACATGTCCAATAAAAGGGCTAGGATTCACATCCACTCCATGTGTATTACAACAATTTATAAAATCCTCCATTGTCTTCAGCTCAATTGGCTTGTCGGCTCTAACAACTTTGATTTTTAACAATAAATATTGTTCTAATAAAAACAAAGCATAGTTCGTAGCAGGAGATCGAAAATTCAAGATATCCGAATATAATGAACAAATGGTTGTTGGGCCGCTAGTTTGTCATTATTATTATCACTTTTTAACACCTTTTTCATCCATTTCTACCATTCTTTATTACATCATTTATCATGGTTTATCATATAATTCCATTTTATAATTATTTATTCTCTTATGGATAAATATTATTTCTTCTCCTTTATTTTTAATAAATTGATGATTATTATGCATGATTTTACCATTGATGGTTTATTAATAAATTTTTTGTAACATCACTCACCATTTTAGCCTCCAAGATATTTTCCAGATTGCAGATTTGATCTCTAGCTCATCATTAAATATTCCAACTCAGAAATTCGCTAGAATAAGAAGTGATAGTCTTGCGTTGGACGGTTTGGGAAAATGGAGAAGAATCTGGAAAATCTGAAACATGAGTTTTGTCCAGAACGGACCAAATTAACTTTAGGCAAAGAGAAGTTTTCCTAAATTCAGTTCATATTAAGAGAAACAGAAGGTTCTCTGAAGACGATTTTCTCAGATTCACTGTTGCGGCCATTTTCCAAATTATCTCAATTGCAATACCAAATTCGACCTATTCTTGTTGAATGTTGATGGAAAGATATTTCAGATATGATATTGCTGATCATTTTTTGTGAACAATCCAATTTTGTTATGGGAATAATTTTGTGATCATCTTTTTTGTAACTTCTCTCTGCTCTCTGTGTATTTAAATGAAAAACAGAGATCAAAGAAGCAGATGATTTATGAGAATAATTATTGAATTATGAGGGGATTATTAGATTAGAGATGATAGGAGGATATAGCAGAAAGTGGAGAATGTAAATCAGATCATATCACATATTGTATCATGTCTCTTTCATTTATGTATCATTTTATAATGAACAAAACGTAGTTCTGAAAGACAGATTTGTATTGTAATGATTGCAATGAATAATACATAGTTTGCATTGTTGTTCATTCGATTGTTCTGGAGTAACTAAGAAGCATTTGCTGATGGCTAAGGGCCTGGTCTCTCTTGACTTTTGCTGCTATTCTTTGTGCTATACCTTTCCATTTACTTCAAGTATATTATGCTTTTTTCCTTTACAGTGAATTGCCTTTGATAATTTAGATATTTGTATTTATTCTTCTACATGCACATTTCCAGTTTATTGAGTTGTTTGTTAAATGAATTATTTTTTATTATTTAAATCACAACCTGTTATTTCTATTTACTTTCCTTTTGTTCAATTGTTTAGATCCAACCAAAAGAGCTCAGTTATTGTTTTTGTGCTCTCGGTTGATTGAATCATTTGAATAATGAATCACAGTTTTAGATTATAATGCATAGATGAATCCTTTTCTTTAAACTTCATATTTATGATCACATCTATATTAAAATGATTGGCTTTAGCATTACTCTTTGTAGAAATAGCTTGCACATATTGTGTACACTCTTGAAAAAAAAAGACTTACCCAGGTTGATAATTAACGTGAGGAAATCAGGAGTTTTAAAAGACACCTTTTAGCGCCCAACAATGTGTTCAACTGATTCCTGACCCTATTCAGCTTAGTTTTCATTCTATTCATTTTTTCTTCCTCCTGTCTAGCCTTATCAAAAGCCTCATTATCTGATAGAGCTAATTCTCTCAATTTTTTTTGTAATTCCTGGTATTTTTGTAGGGAGATTGTTTGTTGTTGATTTTTCTCTTAAGCAAGCTAGGCTTGCATTAGCTCTTCTTGAAGTTTTAAAATAATAGGGTCATTCCTTAACAAGAATTCCTTGGACCGCCCTTCTGTCTGTGTGTTGATGCTGTGAGAGAATACCTTTTTGGTCTTTTTTTTTGTATCATGGAAGGACCAAGCCTCCGTTTGAACAACTGCATTTACCAATTTTTTATGCAAATTAACCTGGGTGGCTATTTTCCGAGTGGGAGTGAGTTCGGTTTGAGTTTCTATTGATATATTTTTGCATATTCTTGTTTGTGTAGCTACAGAAGTCATTTCTAGAGTGGTGTTCTAATTTTTACATTTTTTAACTTCTCGTCGTAGCATTTTGATTGTCTTCTAGAGCTTCCGGTATTTTTTTCACATCTTCTTACGTTTTTCTCCGTCTCCTTGGCTCTTTCGAGGAGTGTCTGTACCACTAACAGGTTTAGCAACTATTTCTAAAGTTGCTTTTTGGTCATCAGGATTGTGTTCTAAAAGAACCGTATCACGTGACTGATTGTTAGACTTGTGACTAACGTCTATGTCTACAGACTGCTGCTGGTCCTCATGGCTGTGTTCTAACAGAATCATGTCGCAGGATTGGTTGTCGGATTCCTGAACAATTTCTGTGTCCGCGGCCTTTGGAGATGGTAGTGTTTCTATATGGTGGGAATTCTCTGGGACTTATGTTTCCATTCTGCTGGGACTAAATGGTCCTCCAGGTTGCATATATACATTAAGATTTTCCAAGACCTCGGCCATCCCTGTCTCGAAAGCTTCCAAAGGATCATCTAGTCTTGCCTCACTTTCTAGTCCATTATTATAATCTTGTTCTTGTTCTTGTTCTAAATTGGCCTCTTCTTCATGTAGGTTTTAACCCTGAACAGAAATTATCTACACACGAATCTTATAACAGAAAATAAAAAATAGCAAGAGCATAAAACATAAAACATATAAACACAGAGATTTTCCCCTAGATCCCAAATTGGGATGACCAGCTTGATTTTTCATTATATTCCTTTTAGTGTTACAACACATATATATACATGCCAAAGAATACATAAACCCCAATCCATTAACCCTGGATTAGAACATAACCGTAGTTCCCTTGATCGGATCTACAAAATACCAGGGGCCGAAAACCATCGTGCCCCAAAAACATGTGCAAAATCATGCACAAAACATGGGTGGGTTCGCTTATGAGTGTGTCCACACACCAAAAAAAAATTCGTCGGGGCGCTGCCCCGGACCCCAACAGTGGGGGCTGCCTCCCCCCTTGTGACCCCCCTGCTATGCCCGGTGCAGCGTACAGCGTGTGGGGCTAGTCGTGGAAAAAATATAACACATACCCAACATTCTCCCACTTGTTGTTTTCTTTCCACAGGGGGCCACAGGAGAGCTTAGTCATTGGGCCAATTCTTCAACACCCATTGTTTCTCTACACTAAGAGAACTTCTGAGTGCTCACAGACTTCGTCAATGCATTTGCAACATTCTTCAAAGTGTCCACCTTTACTAGCAACACCCTTTTAGCCTCAACCATATCTCTAAAAAAGTGATATTGAACATCAATGTGCTTTGTCTTTGAATGGTAAGCAGGGTTCTTAGCCAAGAAAATTGCACTTTGGCTATCACAGTCTATCCTTATAGCCTGTTGTACCAACCCCATACTTGAACACAATCTTTGCAACCAAACTACTTCCCTGCTTGCATGAGTGGCTTCTATGTATTCTGCCTCTATAGTTGAAAGAACCACTACAGACTGTCTTTTACTCATCCAACTGACTGCACCTCCGAATAGGCTAAACACATACCCACTTGTAGATCTTATTTGGTCCAGATCTCCAGCCCAATTTGCATCAACAAAACCACAAATGTCCAACATTATTTCTAGTCCTGGTCTTTCTTGGTAGCATAAGCCATAATCACTAGTGCCACGTAAATATCTGAAAACCCACTTCCCTACTGTCCAATGCTCCTTCCCTGGGTTTGACATAAGCCTACTCAATACTCCCACTGCATGTGCAATGTCTAGTCTAGTACAAACCATTGCATACATCAGGCTAACCACTGCACTTGCATATGGAACATGGGACATATTGTCCTCTTCTTCTTGTGTCTTGAGACACTGTTCAGCAGATAGCTTTTCACCTAGAGGAATAGAAACACTCACCGGTTTACTATACTGCATATTGAACCTCTGCAATATAGTCTCGACATACTTCCTCTGGTTTAACCAGAGCTTCCTCTTTACCCTATCTCTCTTAATTTCCATGCCCAAAATATAGTTTTTAGCACCAAGATCCTTCATGTCGAATTTGGAGAACAGTTGGGTCTTCAAATCTTGGATAATTTCTTTGCCATTTCCAATCAACAACATATCATCCACATACAAGGCCAAATAAATAACACGGTCACCAATTAATTTAAAATAAACACAGTGATCCTCCTTGCTTCTAGTGAAGCCAAGTCCTGGTATATAGGTATCAAATTTCTGATACCACATCCTTGGTGACTGTTTTAACCCATACAAAAACTTCTTCAACCTGCACACCAGTTCTTTCTTACCCTTCACCATAAAGCCTTTAGGTTGCTTCATGTATATCTCCTCTTCTATATCCCCGTGAAGAAATGTTGTCTTCACATCCATCTATTCTATCTCAAAATCAAATGCAGCAACAACAGATAAAAGTAATCTAATAAAAGTAACTTTGGCAACAGGAGAAAAAATATCACCAAAATCAATTCCCGGCACATGGGAATAACCTTTTGCTACCAACCAAGCTTTGTATTTCTCCACCTTGCCTTCTACATTCTTCTTCTTCTTAAACACCCATTTGCTCCTGATGGGCTTCCTTCCAGTCGGCAACTCCACCAGATCCCATGCCTCATTTTTATGCAAGGATGCCATTTCATCAACCATGGCCTCCTTCCATGTAGTGTTCCTTATTAGTGAGATAGCTTTGATGACACTTAGAGATGGTGATTTTGATATTATGTATGAAAGGCTTATGTACATGCTTATATGCTATGACCTGTTTTGGGTCACTTGGTTGTTGTGTTCTTATGATAATATCTATGGTTGCGTGCACAAGGATTGATTTTGGTTAAGAGAATATTAGCGATGTTTTCTCTTAACCAAAATCAATCCTTGTGCACGCAACCATAGATATTATCATAAGCACACAACAACCAAGTGACCCAAACCAAGTCATAGCATATAAGCATGTACATAATTCTTTCATACATAATATCAAAATCACCATCTCTAAGTGTCATCAAAGCTATCTCACTAATAAGGGACACTACATTCCAGAGTTTTCCATCCTCGGAATCTACTGCCTCCCTGACAGTTTTGGGATCATCATCAGTTATATTTAAGGAAAAACCTGAATATAAAGTAGACGGACTATACCTTTCTGGTTGCCTTCTTTCCCAAACTAATCTTCTCAAAGCTGGAGTTTGTGGCTCTTCCTCTTCTGAATCTTCTTCTGCTGTAGAGTTTGATTCATCCTTCTTTAGCTCAAACTCTATCTTCTCAAGTTCCTTCGGTATGATTTCATGTTTAAAAAAATATTTCACCTCTCTAAACACCACATCTCGACTGTACACAACCTTCCTTGTTTCCAGGTTCCAAAGCTTGTAACCTTTTAAACCATCCTTATACCCAATAAAGATGCACCTTTCAGATTTATTATCCAACTTGGTCCTTTACTCCTTTGGAACATGTACATATGCATCACATCAAAATACCCTTAGATGTGAAAGAGAGGGTTTCTTACCAGTCCATACCTCATGTGGAGTCTTATCCTCCAACACTGATGAAGGTGATCTATTAATTAAGTAACATGCAGTCTCCACTGTCTCTACCTAGAATTCTTGTCCTAACCCGGTACCACTGAGCATGCTTCTTGCCATTTCCATCAGTGTTCTGTTCATTCTTTCTGCAACTCTGTTTTGCTGAGGTGTGTATGGAGTAGTCTTCTGCTTTGCTATACCACACTTCTTACAGAACTCTTGAAATTCCTTCTTGTAGAACTCCCCACCATTATCTGTCCTCAACGCCTTTATCTTCTTCTCTATCTGGTTTTCCACCAGAGACTTAAATTCTTTAAATCTGTCAAAGACTTCACATTTCTTCCTCAAGAAATATATCCATGTATTCCTTGAGAAGTCATCTATGAATGAAACATAGTACATAGACTTTCCCAGTGATGGAACTGACACAGGTCCAAACACATCACTATGCAAAAGTTCTAATATCTTGTTCGCCCTCTTAGCACCAGAAGGAAAACTCACCTGATTCTGCTTCCCATATACACAATATTCACAGAAATCAAAATCTAGAGATCAATTAGACATACCTTATACCATACCATTTCTATGTAGTATCCGAAGGCCCTTCTCTCCAATATGTCCAAGCCTTTGATGCCATAGCATGGTCTTTTCTCCAGAGACAGCTAGGCTTTCCGCTCCACTTTCAGGAACCACATAACTATTACACCCATCAATAACAGTGCTACCTTGTAGCTTGTACAGAGTTCCAGTCTGAACTCCCCGCCTTAATACCAGTGCTCCTTGAACCATCTTGCAGGCATCTTTTTCGAACACTGTTTCTACACCTGCATCATCCATATTGCTTACAGAAATCAGATTTCTGGCAAATGCAGGAATATGTAGAACACCAAGAAGTGTTCTAATCCTTCCACCTTGCAGCTTCAGTTTTATCTTTCCACGTCTGATGATTTTGGCCTTCCTATCATCCCCTAAGAAGACATCACCATCATATTTATCATACTCGCAGAACCACTCCCTATGGGGAGTGAAGTGAAAGGATGCACCTAAGTCAAACAACCATGAATCATGATCTACATGTGTATTTGAAGAAGAAGCCAAATACACATCCCCACCTTCATTCAAGGTGATTTTTTCCTCTGCAGAAGGAGCATCATCAGATCCCTTTCCTTTCTCAGGAGCTTTAGATTTGCACTCCTTTTTGTAGTGCCCTTCCTTTCCGCATTTCCAGCATACCTTTACAAACTTTCCAAGAGATTTATATCTCCCTCTAGATTTGGATCTCCCACTCGAAACATTATTCTTGTTTATATTTTGGGACCTTCCTCGTACAGATAAGGCATCTCCATTCTGGCCCTCCATATTTCTTCGTCTCATTTCCTCCGAGAGCAAGGCTAAGACAATGTCATCAAAATTCAAGGTAGTTGTATTGATACCTATTGCAATAACCAGACTATCCCACGAGTCTGGTAGAGAACACAAAAAACTGATGCACTTATCTTCATCTGAGATTTTAATATTAACAGATGACAGCTGACTTACCACAGTATTGAAGGCATTCATATGCTCTGTCACCGAGTCTCCATCCTTCATCCTCAGGTTATACAGCTTTTTCCGCAGGAACAACTTATTCACCAGAGACTTAGATTGGTACAAAGTCCCAAGTTTTTCCCACAAATTCTTCGTCATAGCTTCCCCATATATGTTAAACAATACTGAATCTGAGACACACAACTGTATTGTGCTCTTAGCCTTCCGATCCAGTTTATTCCAGTCTTCATCTGACATTTCCGTTAGTTTAGTACCTAGATATACCACGATCCACTGATCTTTATCCACCAGTAGATCCCCCATCTTGAGCTTCCACAACTCAAAACTCTGACCATTAAATTTCTCAATCTCTATCTTTCCGCAGCTCGCAATCTTCTTTCACCGCAAGAATCAATCCCACAGATCTCCCACTGAACAGGGTCTACCTCAGGCCCGAGAAAAAAATGCTCAGCAGCAAAGGCATCCCCTTGAAGCCGAAACATCTCTGATACCAAATGTAGGTTTTAACCCTGAACAGAAATTATCTACACACGAATCTTATAACAGAAAATAAACAATAGTGAGAGCATAAAACAGATAAACACAGAGATTTTCCCCTGGATCCCAAATTGGGACGACCAACTTGATTTTTCATTATATTCCTTTTAGTGTTACAACACATATATATACATGCCAAAGCATACATAAAACCCAATCCATTAACCATGGATTATAACATAACCGTAGTTGCCTTGACCGGATCTACAAAATACCAGGGGCCGAAAATCATCGTACCCCAAAACCATGTGCAAAATCATGCACAAAACATGGGTGGGTCTGCCTATGAGTGGGTCTGTACACCAAAAAAAAATTCGTCGGGGCACTGCCCCGGACCCCAATAGTGGGGGCTGCCTCCCCATGCTGTGCCCGGCGCAACTTAAAGCTCGTGGGGCTAGTCGTGGAAAGAATATAACACATACCCAACACTTCAGGCTCTTCTTCAAGTTATTCTTCTTCAGGTTCTGATACTTATTCAACCTCTTCCTTGGGCTCTTCTTCGAGTTCTTCTTCTGAACCAGGTGCCTCTTCTTTGGATTCAAAGTATCTTATCCTAACTAGACTAGCTCTCTCCACAGGTTGATTACTCTCATCCCTAAGATTTGTAAACATCCTCTGGGCTAGTTCAATTCTTATAGACTTTCTATGTTTATGGGGTTCAAACATTGAACGGGCAGGCCTTTTTCTTTTTGGAATAGGGTTCTGCTAGCTTGTCTCCGCAATTTCAAGATTTTGGATTACAGGGTTTCGCATGCTCTCTAGGGCCGTCATGAAATCATCCCAAGTTAAGTTGTATTGAACCAGGTTATGACTGATGATTAATATAATCAATACATGGTGACTTACTACAATTTCTAGGTGTGTGGCCCATCTTATTCTAATAGCAGTATCGTGCAGGAAAGAATTCAAAAGAGATGGTAGATTAATAGTGAGTTTTTGTTTCAAAACAACTAATAGTTTAAGTTTTCGTGGTCTTACTACATCTCGACGTCCATCGCAGGTAATTTATCTTTGGATAATTCTTTCTAATTCTTTCCATGGTTCTTCCAAAGAAGATGGTTGGATGCCTTTGCCTTTCTTGACTACTTGTTCACCTTCGTCTTTGAAAGTTTCCACCGCGTCTTGTAGCAATACATGTTTTTGTGACCATATAGTTCCTTCTGCCAATAGCCCTGATACTTCAGCTATTACAGTGTCTATGACTATAATTCTTATAAATTTTACCATTGATTTCTCATTCTGTAGATGCTTTAGAAATTCAATGGAGATTTCCTCATTCGAGGGCTGAAATCTTGTGAGATAGGATATCCACCCTGCACAGATCAGAATTTCCCTGGCTCTGTCAGAGACATCTAACACTAAAGGTTTGCGGCGCACTGTCTTACTACCCATAATGCTTGAATTCTTCCTACTATTGCAAAGGATGAGTGAAATGGAAAAATGAAACAATACTGAAAAAACACAACAATACCGAAAAAAATAGCAATACTTAGAGTGATAAAACAACAAGCTGTTGTAATCGCTAAGTGCAGTTGATATTAATTTTGTTATAAATTGCCTCATGTAGGAATATCTTATCAGTAAATTAAATAATGACAACACATGCCTCGTATAATGGAATTTCTCTCCCCATTTCGAAATGAGAGGTCACCTACAACCGAATAGACATGGAATGGTTGTTTCGATGGTAGGATATAAGGATGAAGAGTACAAAGTACGTAAATAAATGATGGGACAATAAGAGATATGGATAGAGTGAAAGCGCGGTGTATAATCATAGTAAATAATAAGAGACAAGACACTTTGGTTGATGATAAGTTATATAATAATGTAAGAGGACAACAATATGTAAAAAAAGAAGCTTTGACGATGATAATCCGACTATACACGATATGATTGAATAAAAACATGAACGCATGCATAAATGTTCAAAGTAGGGAAGTGTTTTAAAGGAAATAATCTCTCCGATAAAAAGATAAATGGGAAGAGGGTATTATAATTATTATTGATTGAGGAAATAGAACTTCAATACCATAAACAGATCTTCTGCTACCAGCAGGTGTCCATAGCCTCGACAGAGTTTCTTTTTAACCCATGTGAGCTAGGATCCTCAATTTATAGTTGAAAATTTTCATTTTTGTTTCTATATAAGAGACTAGTGTGCTGGCGTGGTAACCAGATAACCATACTTCCATTCACTGGGAAGTAGAAAAAGTGAGCAGGTCGGCTCGTGATGAGACCTCCTGTTCCAAGGATGTTTTAGCCATCCAATGGATCATAACCCTAGTGTGGTGGCCATGGTGGGAATGTCACATTGCTACCTCCTTATGAGCATGGTAGGTTGGCTCTTAATGAGACCCCCTATCCGCTATCTGTAGATAAAATTTAGTTGTAATAACATATTTTTATGATAAATAGATGGAGGCTCAGTACTCCTTAAGAGTAGGGATGGTGTAAGAAGTTGAAGCATGTCAATAATAAGAAAAATTATACCCATAATCTCATTGATAATAGACAGAGGGAATTACAACCAAGAAGATTAGAACAACATGGTAAAGATGATCAATCAATATCATATACAGTAGATATCAATACCGTAAAGTGAAATATAAATAATTGTGTCCCTTTCAATTGTTTTAAGTCTATCATCAAGAAGTTGTCTTTGTCAAAGATCATAATGTTAAAAATATTCACCTGCTTAAATAAAATCCATAATTCTTATCCTCATGAAGGTACTGCACTTCAGGCCATAAAAGAAATCAAAGAAATAAAGCTTAAATTAGCTAGGAATAAGTCCATGAGAGGAAAGAGGTGTTTATAAAATATATAAAAAAGGTGTTGTTCAGAACACGCAAAAATTGTACAAGAAACAAAAGTGTTGTTCCAAAAATTGGAACAGTAAAAACAAAAGAGAGTGTTGTTCCGAAGATGGAAAAACAAAAAAAAAATAGTGTTGTTCCAAAGATGAAACAGAAAAATCAAAAAGTGTTGTTCCGAAGATGGAACAACAAAATCAAAAAGTGTTGTTTTGAAGATGGAACAGCAAAGCCAAAAAGTGTTGTTCTGAAGATGGAACAACAAAATCAAAAAAGTGATGTTTCGAAGATGGAACAAAAAAATCAAAAAGTGTTGTTCCGAATATGGAATAGAAAAATCAAAAAGTGTTGCTTCGAAGATGGAACAACAAAGCCAAAAAGTGTTGTTCCGAAGATGGAACAACAAAACCAAAAAGTGTTGTTCCGAGGATGGAACAACAAAACCAAAAAGTGATGTTCCCAATATGGAACAGTAAAACCAAAAAGTGATGTTCTTAAGATGGAACAACAAAACCAAAAAGTGTTGTTCCAAAGATGGAACATCAAAACCAAAAAGTGTTGTTCTGAAGATGGAACAGCAAAATGGGAAAAAAAAAACAAATTGAATTAGCAATCCTATTTAAAAAAAAAAATTCTTTTTTTTAGATAGAAAAAGAAATGAGTTTTACAAAGATGAAGCTGCCGAAGGATTATCTTCTACAGCTAAAATTTGCATGGTGGAGTCCTTGCGTATTTGTTAACAAAATGATTCTCTTGTAAGTGGTCTTTGGTAGAGGCACACCCGATGCCCATTTTCTTTAAAGGAACAATCAAACCCATCAATGGTGGTCAACGTAAGAGTGCCATTTTCATGTACTTCCTTTATTTCATAGGAACCTAACCACATAGTCTGCAATTTACCAGGGAAGTCTTGAAGCCTGGAATCATAGAGAAGTGCCCAGTTGCCCTCATGAAATATCTTTTTCTTTATCAGAGAGTCATGCCATTTGGCTCTTTGTTGTTGAATAAGTGCAGTATCCTGCAAAGCCAAAAGATGGATTTCATCTAATTTATTTATTTGTGGTAATCTATTAATCTGGGCTTCAGTTAAATCTAGTCCCCCTTCCTGAGCTGTCCTTAGTGTTTGTATCTCAAACTCTATGGGAAAAATAGGTTCCTTACCAAATACCAACTGATATGGGGAGTATCCAGTAGTATTCCTCCAAGTTGTGCGATATGCCTACAAGGCTTCTGGTATTTGAGTAGCCCAATCTCATCTGTGCAATGAGACTATCTTTGTTAGAATAGCTTCAATTACTTTGTTGGTGCTTTCTACTTGCCCTTTCGCTTGCGGGTGGTATGGAAAGGTAATTCTATGAATAACATGATGATTTTTTAGTGTAGCAGCGATCTTGTGGCCTACAAATTGTAGCCCTCCATCAGTGACTACCTCTCTAGGTAACCCATATCATACAAAAATTTTGAAAATAAAGTTTATCACAATTTCTTCTGTGGCTCTTGGTAATGCTACTGCTTCTACCCACTTAGTTACGTATTCTATTACAACCAATACGTATGATTTCTGGTTGGATAATGGGTTGATTGGCCCAACAAAATCTAATTCCCAATGCTCAAAAGGTTCTATGACCATCTGTGGATGAAGGGCATCTCATCAAATTGGCTAGGGCGGCCCATCCTTTGACAAATATCGCATGCCTGAACAAATTTCTTAGCATCCTTAAAAATCGTGGGCCAGTAGTAGCTGATTTGTAAAATTTTATGTCCAATTCTGTGGTCTACAAAATGTCCACTGCAAGGTCCATCATGGTAGGCTTTTAAGATATCATAAATTTTGTCTTCCCTGATACACCTACGGATGTGCATATTGGCCCCTGTATGAAAAAGGTATCCTCCAATCTAGGAGAACCGAGTGTTGCGTTGTACTATCGATTTCCTTTCTCTGCGTGTCAGATGTTTAGTTAGTTTTCCCACTACTAAATAATTCGCCACATCTGCGTACTATGGTGTTTTCATGGTTGCAGGAAATAGGTGTTCATCTAGAAACTGATCCTCTACTGCTATTGCATCATCTGTTCTTGGCACTTGGGAGAGGAAATCTGCCACAAGGTTTTCCTTCCTTGGTCGATCCCTTATAGTTATATCAAATTCCTGCAAAAGTAGCAACCAACGTGTCACTCTTCCATTCGTAATGGGTTTATTAGCTAAGTATTTGATATTAGAGTGATCAATATATAGAATTAGAGGGTATCCAGTTATATAGTGTCTGAATTTGTTAATAGCATAAATAACAGCTAAAAACTCCTTCTCTATTACTGTGTAATTCAATTCAGCATGGGTTAACTTTTTGCTAATGTAATATATAGTGTAGGGTTTCTTGTCTTCTTCTTGGCCAAGAACTACTCCAATGGTTGTGTCTGATGCATCTGATGAAATCTGGAATGGTATGTCCCAGTTCGGGCCTCGTAATACTGGTGCTGTTGATACTAGATGTTTTAAATCTGTAAAGGTAGTATCACATTTGTCAGTCCATATGAAATCACTGTTTCCTGTTAAGGCATATAATGATGCAACAATCTGTGAAAAATTCTTGATAAATCTATGATAATATCCAGCAAATCCCAGAAAACTACGTACCTCTATTTGAGTGTAGGGAGTAGCTAGTAAGAGAATTACTTTTATTTTTTCTAGATCTACCTGAATTCCAGCTACTGAAATGTAATGACCCAAGATCAGGCCTTCTATCATCATCATATGACACTTTTCATGACTTAAACATAGGCTGGTAGCAATGCATCGTTCCAGAACTTTTTCCAATGTTTGTAATGCTTGCTCGAAGTCATCTCCATAGGGTGTGAAATCATCCATGTATACTTCCAATCCTTCATTTATCAAGTCTGAAAAAATGCTGAGTATGGCTCTTTGGAATGTGGCAGGTGCGTTACACAATCCAAAAGGTAATACCCTATAAGATAATTTTCCCCATGGACAGGTAAAGGTAGTCTTATCTTGGTCTTCAGGGGCAATCTGTATTTGGTTGTAGCCACTGAAGCCATCTAGGAAAGAAAAAAGTTTCTTCCCTGCCAGTGTATCTAGGACCTGATCAATAAATGGAATGGGGAAATGGTATTTTTGCATTTCCTTGTTGAGTTCTCTATAGTCAACGCATATTTTCCATTTCCCATTCTTTTTGGGAACCACAACTAATGGAGAGACCCATTTACTGTCAGATATGGGATAGATAAAATTCACATCTAGTAGTTTTTTAAGTTCTTCTTTAACAATATCTTTTAGGTGAGGATTTAATCCACGCTGAAGTTGTTGAATGGTTCTTGCATGCTTTTCAGTGTAGATGTGATGCATGCATATTTGAGGGTCAATCCCTTTCATATCTGAGTAATCCCAAGCGAAAGCCCATTTATTTTTCCTAAGGACTTGAATAAGTTTATGTTGCTAGACATTACTCAGATTACTGTTAATGTTTAGGATCTTCCCTGGCTCAATTTCGATAGGTTTGCTATTATAAACAGTGGTTGTTGGTATTGTTTGATCATTGATATCTTTCAAGGGATCTTCTTTGATTTCATTTTCAAGGACTACTTTAATCATGTGGCATTTCGAACTTGATATTGTGTTAGGATGATTGATAAAAATATTAATGACATCATCTTTAGTTTGGTTTTTGAATTCAAGGGCATCTACCAAATTTAATGGTGACTAGATATTTTTTGTTAGGTATGTTGTAGGTTGCTTCCTGGTTTCCATAATAGTCAATATTGGCTGAGAAGAAGGGTATAAAGATAAAATTTTCGCATCATTCCCCCTGGTTATAGTCATACTGCCTGGCTGGCAGCTGATATAATCATCAGCAGTCGCTAGCCAAGGCCTTCCTAATATTAAGGGATGTCCATCTAGCTGGTTCCTAGGGTTAATAATTAAGAAATCCATCGGGTATTCCAAAGTGTCTACAAAGACCATCATATCTTGTAATGTTCATTTTGGTCTAATGACTGAGCAATCAGCTAGTTCCAGTAAGGTAGTTGTTGGTTCCAAGGCTGTGATGCCAAGAATGTCGCAAGTTGTAGTTGTGAGAATATTAATGGCTGCCCCTAATTCAACTAAAGCACTGGGAAAAGAATGACCATTTATCTGGACTGTGACAATGGGGTTTCCGGAATCCTCATATTTTACAAAAATATCTTTTCTAGTAATAAATCAGACAAAGTCCCAACAACATGGACAATAGGGATTGTTTTTGTTTTCCTCACAGACTTCTTTATACACAATTATTTAATAGTTTTGGCATATATTGGAATATCTTGGATAGCCTGGAGGAGGGGAATTTTTATACAAATGTTCTTAAGTTCACCCAGAAGATCAAAGTCAGGATACTCAATCGAGCATGGTATCAACAATCTTTCTGGGAATGGGGGGGAAGTGGTGATGATTTGTTCGGGATGTTTTTGTTTAACTGTATCTTCCCCTTGTTTTATTTTTTGATCATATACATTCAGAGGCTTATTTGTGTGTGGTTATTCTAGTTGCAAATCTTTATCCTTATCTAGAGTGATTATGCGTCCAGATCTCAACTTAAGCTCATTACATTCTTTCAACGCATTCTCAGGGTCCAGACCCTCAATGATTTGTATTGAATGAACTAGTCTGTTGTTAGGATTTGGGTTGGGTTGAGCTGGAATTTGCAATCGTATATTAGATTGAGGATTATGCTACAACGTGTAAGGTGCTGGAAAAGTTGGTTGAGGCAGAGGAACTGTCCCCATAGGCTGGTTCATAGATCTTTGCCAATTTGATTGCCAATTCTGATTTTGTGAGGTGGAAGGGGACCATTGGGAGGAATAAGGGTTTTTTTTCCAGAATGGTGGCGGGTAAGGGGAATTTGGCCAATTATTATTACTTGGATTTGACTGATTGGGCCATGGTGGCATAAAAAATGCTTGAGGTGGAAAAAAAGGTGGTTGATTCTGCCATGCTGCCACTGAATATTGTTGAGAATTATATTGCGAGGGAGGAAATAATGAAGATGGATCAATAGGCATACCTATCTAACGTTCTTGCCATTAACGACGTTGGTTCAACAGATATACTGGTTCCACTTCTTCTTCTTCTTCCTTGAAAACTGCTTTCAATCCTGGGAGTGATGGGTAGCTTTCCATGGTGTGTTATTTAGTGCATATGGCACATGTTCGTATCATATCTAGGGGGAATTATTTATGACTGTGCTTCTATCTACAATGAGGGAAAAAAATAGCCAAGTTCTGTTCTATTATAGCCTACCTTTACTTAGCTTTCATGACATCTAATTGTGTCACCAAGGTCCACAGGATATCAGTCTTGAAATCCTCCAACAGATTGCCAATTTCACTTCGTGTAATGCTTCCTCCTGAGGCTTTGCTATCTCTAGGGCTTGCATCACGTCTGACTAGTTTCAACCTTGTACTGCCTCTAGAACACTTAATGCACAAATCTATAATTTTTTTATAGATTTCTTGATAAATGTCACCTTTACCCATTATATTTAGTGTCTCTACCCGTTGGTCTTTCATACCTCTAATTAGCGTGGTTTTTAGAACATTATCAGGTAGATTTGTGTAGACATATTTGCAAATTATATTGAAAATGCTCTACATATTCTTCCAGAGCCTCGCTAGGCTTAGCTACCATTTGAAAAAAATCATCTTTTAATTCTCTAGTTCGGAAATAATCTTGGTATTTTTTAAGGAAAGATGTTTTCATTTGGTCCCAGTCATTGATGGTGCCTCCACCAAGTCCCATAAACCAATGCAGAGCTGCTCCATTTAGAGTAGAGGGGAATAGCTTCAGCTTCTGAGGGTTAGTAGTGTAATCATAACCTCTGCATAAGACATCAAACTCGAAAAGGAATGCATCAGGATCTTCTGAAGTTAGCCCATGAAAGGTAGGAATATTTTGTAATGGAATAGCCTTCATGGGGGCATTGACAGCTGTGTCAACAATAGGATATTGCAATGTAGAATTTTGAGGTTGCTGGTTATTAGCCATTTGGTCAAAAATATGCCAATATTCTTCAGGGATCTCCAAAGCTGGAGAGTTATTCCTAGGATGTATACAAGAGGCTGGGATAGTTATAGCAACACTACCTTGATCTGTAATACTAGGTATCCTCTGTTCAGTCACTACTTCAGGAGATCTAGGTTCTGATAATTTAATTTCAAGATTGTCTGTTTCTCCTTCTCCTTCACAGAGGTTACAAGAATTTCCTTCTTGTGAAGGGTGGGTTTGTGAATAGTCAGTGTCTTGAAAACTCTGCTCAATCCCTTCAGTTTTACTGTGAATCTTAGCATTAGCTATAGATGGTTATCTTGTAGCTTGAAGGAAGTTAGTAGGGTGTCTGGCAGCAATGATTCGGGGCCCTACTGATGACTGAGACTCAACTTTTCTTAAGATTTAGTCAATAAGTTGATCGTCCAAGGGTCACCGGTCCCTTAGATTTTTCAAGTTTAGGAAGAGGATTTTTTTTTTTTAGGTCTTTCCCTCTTAGTCATTCATGCAGAAATACAAACATTCATTCCTACCTTAAACTCTTACGCAATTCTGCTAGAAATCGGGCGGGTGAGCGAGCATTTTACTCGTTCTTTACACAGGTTCTTACCTTCCATTTTTAATACCCAATTCTCCTCACCAGAAAAAACATCAATCAGACATTACTCTTTACGAAGTGGCAACACGCTCCCCGGAAACAGCGCCAAAATGTTGGATGCTAACAGGTGTCTTTAAAAACTCCTAATTGCCTTACATTAATTATCAACCAGGGTAAGTCCTTTTATTTCAAGTGTGTACATAGTATGTGCAAGCTATTCATACAAAGATTAATGAAAAAACCAATCGTTTAATATAGATACAATCATAAATCTTGAAGCTTAAAGTGATTCATCTACACATTAGAACACAAAATTGTAATTCATTCCTAATTCAACTAATTCAAATGATAATCAACCAAGAGCACTGAAGCATTAACTTAGCTCTTTCAGCTGGATCTAAACTATTGAACAAAAGGCAAGTATTATAAATAACTATCTATGCTTTAAGTGATCAAAACCAATTATGTTTGCTAGAAACTAATTCCTTTAAGAAATCAATTATGAATGTGTATTCAAATAAATAAATTGGACATGCGTATTCAAATGGAAATAGATACCAGAAATACGAATTATAAAAGTGTTGCAACTGTAAAGCGAAAAAAGTAGAATATACTTGCAAGAAACAAAAAAAGTATAACACAAAGAATAGCAATGAAATTCACCAGAGACCGGGCCCTTAGCCACTGGCAAATAATGCTTAACTACTCCAGAATATTTGAATAAACAGTAGCGTGAATTATGTATTAATCATCATAGTCAATTGAAATTACAATCCGATCTCTATTCATAACTATGTTTTATGCATTATAATTACAAATTATGAAGAAAATGAAAGATACATGCTATCAATTATTTGAGAACTAGCTTTCCGTGTCCTTTTATAGCTAAAAAGGAAAGATAAGTGTGATCCCTCAGGATCAGGAGATCCTTAGGGATCCATGAAAAAATGCTATCCTTGGACAGTTTGTTCATCTCTACGCTATCCTTACTGATTTACCTTTGATTCGACCACATTTAACTCGTCCTCTTTGCCATGATTAAGTAATGCTATTCCTTCCGTTATTTCTAGCATAAAAATCAACGAGAATTAGTTTGGATGGTTAAATCACATTAGGATCATTTGTCATTCATTCTTCATCAGAATCCTTTTGTTATATTATTATATCATGGCACAAAATGGATAAGCAAGAGGAAAAAGGATAGTAATCAAGAGTAAATACATATCTATTGCAAGGCTCAACAATGGTGTCTCTCATGGATCGAACCTAGCTATGAGGAGCCCACAATAAATCAGTAGCATGATCAGTTAGATTGATGCAGTCAGATGTCAGGAGGAAAAAAATCAGAGTGACAGGTGTCGAATAATGGAGCACGGATCAGAGCCGGTAGCAGTGCAGAGTGTATGGATGTAGATGTAAACAATTTAGAGAGTCCAATAGACATGTGCAGTATGTACCAGTAGTCAGAAGACTCTGATGACAGATGCATTATACTGATTCAGTTTTTTGGAGGCTATTCAGTTTCGTAAGTGTTTCATGCAAAGGTTGCATGTGTGAGAAACACCAGAGAAGTGTTTCATGCGAGAGTTGAATGTGCGAGAAACACTGGAGAAGTGTTTCATGCAAGATTTTCATGTCACATGCAAGGACATTCCTTTCTTGTTGAGAGGAAGTGTTGAAGTTTTCAACAAGAAATAGTGAAATTGACATCCAGAAGCAACATGACAACACCTACACTAGTGTGGGACCACAGGTCATGTAGTGATGGGTCCTAGCAATACATTAATGTGAAAATCAATTTATTTAATAAATTGGATATGTGTCAAATTTAATTATCCCTTAATTAAATTGGACAATAAAATGTAATATTATCCCATAATCACTTGTAATAGTTAACCGAGTGTGATAAACTCAATTAACCCATGTATTTTGAGTTGAGGGTGGTTGGTGAGGCATGCATAGTGATTCTATTAGTTATGGAGTTTGAATTGTAGTTGGTGCATTATTTTAATGCATGAGTAATCAATTAACATAGTTAGGTGAGTTAAATTCAGTTGAACTAGTTGTAATTGTTTGATGCACTAGTGAGAGATCAAGTGAATTAAATCATATTTAATTCACATGCAATGATATGCCATGAAATTAATGATTTACTATTAATAGTTGCATGCATGTTAGTTCTAGTGGAGACCTAGTTGAGAAAAAGGTTAAAGGGATGTTAACTATCAGTTGTGATATTATAAAACTACCTAGATGCGGATAAAACACCACAGGATGCCCATGATACTCATCACAGTTGGGGAAGGCTAAAATTCCTAAGGAATATGGATTGCATTGATCAAGAATTTCATGAGAAAGGAAGGCTAAATACAGGCTGAGAATTGGCTAAGTGTTGGCCTGATTTTGTCTGGATCAGTGTGAGATGATAGGCAGATTGTAGGAGACTCTAGTCAGAAGAGTGCATTGTAATTGTTTCATGATTCCTTGTGGAATATACAATATATAATAGAGGGGTTTTGAGCAGTAAGATTTTACCGAGAAATTATTTGTGTTGTGGTTTGATTTGATTATTTCTTTGCTTACTGTGATTGGTGATTGTGTTTAATTTCCGCAATTGATTTGTAGAAGGATTCAGTATCTAGCTTTAGTACATTACTTGATCATATTGAATCCATTGATATACATATGTTTGTATAATTTCTACAACTTGTATGACCTCATTTCTCATTCAGCTAAGCACCACGACCATCTTGTGCACCTTCAGGATATTTTTCTATGCTGCTGACACTATAACATTCGTTTAAAGCCACATAAGTTTGTTTTATTTATTGAATCTAGCAGACTCCTTGGGTTTTACATCTATAAAGAAGGCATTTTTCTAAATCCCTTGAAATTCGGGTATCATTAATTTACCCCCTCCCTCCTCTTTGTCTCAATTGCAGAGTCTGCAAGGGAAAGCTAATTCCCTACGTCGTTTCGTTCCCAATTATGCGGATATTTCTAAGCGGTTTACATGATTACTGAATCAAGGGATCTCCTTTCTGTGGGATGAAGATGCTTAATGCTCCTTCGATGCTTTAAAAAATGTTCTCATCATTTCTCCTTTACTAAATCCCCCAAATTATCATCATGACTATTTCCTTTACTTGGAAGCTTCCTCTGGTACCATTGTTATGGTACTCGTCTAGGACGATGATGATGGTACTAAAAATGTCATCTATTGCCTCAGTCATAACCTTATGGATACAGAAACTCGATATGACAATGTCGAGAAACTAGCTTTAGATGTGGTACTTTATGTTCAATGATTTCGACATTATATTATCTTATGCATGACTACTGTGATCTCTGACTGCAATCCTATGACTTATATTTTGACTCGCCAATTTTTGGGGGGGAAATATTCAAAATGGATTATCATTTTATAGGAGTTTGATTTGGAATTCACTGCTACCAAATCAAAGAAATCATTTGTTTTCATTGAATTGATATGCTCCCTTCCCTCTGCCTCTACTCCATCTAATCTCGATGATCACATTTCATATGACACTATCTTTATGATCAACACTATAGATCCTTGGTATGGTGATATCATCATGTATCTCCAAACCCAACTTTCCGATCTAAGTTGGAAAAGTCTGATCGTCAACAGATTCGACATCATTCCCAACCATATTGTATCATTGAGGATACTTTATACCGTGTCTGTGTCGATTCAATTCTGCGCCACTGTTTGAATTTCGAAGAGGATGAGAGAGTGCTCAACGACTGCCACTCTAGGGCATGTGGTATTCATATGTTTGGTTATGAAAAAACTCAAAAAATCCTTTTTGCTAGTTATTTCTGGCATTTTATTTTCACAACCTACATCTTTGCCATCCATAAATGTCATGCTTTCCATATTTATCAGCGGAAGATACACGCCCCACCCACACCCTTACACCTAGTTTTTACCTTCAGCCTGTTTTCCAAATGGGGCATTGAATTCATGACATGTAACCCTCACTCAGTTGGGGGGCATGCTTATATCATTCTGGTTGTGGAATATTTCACTAAATGGGTCGAGGCGATGCCTACATATGCTCCTAATGGTAAAACTGCAGCGCAATTTCTCTTCAATCATGTTATTTCTTGGTTCAGTGTTCCTCAAGCCATTATCACCAACCATGACTCTCATTTTCACCATTACATGATGGCTGAGATGACTTCTCAGTTGGGCTTGCGTCACGATAACTCAACTCCATATTACCCTCAGGCCAACGGCCAAATTGAAGCAGTAAATAAAGTCCTAGTTACTATGCTTTAGCACACTACTGGGATGCACAGGTGAAATTGGAATCTCATGTTGTTTTCAACTCTCCGGGCATACCAAAACTCGACCAAGAATGATATTGGATTCACTCCATTTCAGTTAGTATTTGGCCTTAAAGAAAACTTGCCAATGAAAGTCCTTCTCTCAAGTTAGCTGTCGAATTTCTTCTAAATACCTCACCATAATAATAACATCTCTTGTACTTAGAAAGGCTTGATGGAACTCAACGCTTCGCCACTTTGGGTAATAAAGCACATAAGAAATGGGTCAAATCCCATCTTGATCAAATTTTTTATCCACGTGCCTTCTCTGAAGGAGACTTGGTCCTTCTCTATGACCAAGGACATGACAAACTAGGGTCAGGAAAATTCGCATCTATGTGGCATGGGTTGTACATCATAAAACGTGTTTTGCAGAAAGGGGCCTATGATTTTATTGATTATGAAGTTAATCCTTTGGATAAACCCTGAAACAGGCTTTTTCTAAAGAAATATTATGCATGATTTTCTCGTGTATCTACTCATGTACATCAGTGTGATTTTAATTTTTGTACATCTTTGGTTTGGTGTGTGTATAAAAGCAGTTTTCCTGCTTATCTTCTTTTACTTAATTTGCAGATGTCTTCGGCTCCTTATGTTGGTTTCACTGATGGTGCCTGCCATAGTAACCAAAATCTATCTTCTGCAGCCTGGGTTATCTATGACCCTAATGGTGAGTTAGTAGATCTATAAGGTATATTTTTAGGTCGTACAAACAATAATATTGTTGAATACATTGTAGTTATTGAGCTTCTATCCGAAGAAATCTCTCTCGGCATTACAGAACTGGTTGTTAACCTGGATTCATAGCTTATTGTCCTAGATCTCAATGGGAAATATTCCGTCAGACACCCTCAAATTTTGAGAATGTATCTACGTGTTCATTTGTTAGAAATAAATTTTGATTACATTACATATCATCACATTCCACGACACATGAATACATCAATGGATGAATTCGCTAATTATGTAATAGATACATATTTGCGAAATTTATAATCATTATAACGTGCATGGAATAGGAAAATAACACACACACACACACACACACACATATATATATATAGGTTTGAAAATAGTGTTCAAAAGTAAATCATAACCCCCACAAAAATAATATATGTTCTGGTACACAGTGAGACTCGTAGGTCTCGAAAAAACTATAACTTCAGAAAGGGAAAATCTAAAATAATCCACGTGATGATCACGATAGCAGGATACTGCTCGAATAACTCGAGTCAACAACCGGTGAATGCGATCAGATACACTGACAATACGTCGCTAGTACTGGTGGGGAATGTCTCCCATGTGGGCATACTCCGGAATCTCGGTAGTCAAGGCATCCAGGTTCAACACAATCTCTTCTTCCGGATCAGCTCCTTCCACATATTGAGTGTCCTCGAAGTCTCTCGCCACCCTCCAAGCGATTGGTGACATCCCTATCAGCCTCTGTGGTCTGACATCTATGACACATAAATTTTCATATCAACATATATATATATATATATATATATATATATATATATATATATATATATATATAATGCAAAAAATAACAAAAATATGTTTTTACCTCTATCATCATAGTGATCACCCACTAGAAGCGGTAAATCAGCGTCACCCCAGAAATCTGTCTTAGAGTATGGCCAGTCTTCCACCACGATCAGTTGACACCTCAACCATGTAAATAAAGCAGGTGTTATCTCCCCGTAATTTGTTAGATTGATTGAGATACAAATGGACAGGGTAACATCAAACCAAGCTTTGGAATCTAGGGACCAAGCCTTCCTGGATTTAGAGAGGGATCTCTCTAGTTGGTGCAAAGATGTGAACTTGTTTGCTGATTAGGGTTGATTTAGGGATAGATTTTAAGTGCAAGGTATTTTTATTGTTTTTGGTTGGGTATGATGCTCAGATGGATTTAGATAGAAAACATGGAAGATTGTTAGGTCATTGGACAATGGAGTCTAACAAGGTGATGATAAGTTCATCAATGGTTTCAAGAGCATTTGCAGGGAAATTTAACTTCGTTGGTGGATCTTTGAGGTTGTGGTGGATCATGAGGTGAAAATTAAGCTTGGGAACAATAAGCTAATAAGGGGCAGAACTGAATCCTTAATAAATTTTTAGACTAAGGGAGTTAGAAACATCATAAACATGGAAAGAGAATCAAAGGCATAAGTGAAACCTAATCCATTTGATTTCAAACTGAACACAGATGATTATCCAAGACAAACATTCAAATGAAATTTATAGAAAGGCAAGAAACTTATTTAACTTACATAGATTTTATTATCAAGAGCAGAAAAAATTTAAGATGCACAAATAACTATAACCATAGAAGGAGAGAAAACCTTGAACATCTAGAGTTACAACTATGAAGGCTCTTTGAAACAAATTTAGCTAAGTAAAGGCAAAGAGCATGATTGAAATAGACTTCTTTGATAAACCCAGGCAAAGATGCTTCTAAAAATTTAATTCCAAAACAGAGTATTTCAGTAGCAAAAATATGCAGGACTAGCCATAAATCATACTTGACACTAACTGATCTAAACCATTCAATAAATGGACAAGCCAAGAAATTCTTAGGGAGAAAGATATGAATTCCCTAACATATCTTAACAGAAGAAAACATTGAGGCAGTGAAGGACAAACAGAATTAAGGTGCCATCAGAAAACATTTCTTAATCTAAAAATTTTATCCTACTACAAAATAGCAAGATGGAAAACATAATGGAAAACCAGAAAACATGAACATAAGAAAACTTCACCATCAACCAAGCTTATGGATCCTACAAACAGTCTCTATCCATCAACAAGCAAACCAGGGCATGCATGAGCTCCAAGACATCAAATTGTTATAAAAAACTCCAAGAGACTATGTATTTTCTTCAGCATAAGCCAAAAAAATCCAACCAAATACATAAGAGCCTCGTGCTCTATTTATGGAGCTAATGAGGAGGTGGAAACCCTAATAGGCTTCCAGAAACCCTAATTTAGTCATAAATGTCATAAATGTGCTTAATGACCATGCAAGGCCCAAGACACATAATAGATAAGGAAATAAATGAAAAACATCAAAAAATAACTCCTCAATCAAATATGGAGTTATTTTCCCAAAAAAAACATTAAAAACCATTTTTCCATTAATCAGTGTCTTTTGTTGACTTTTTGGCCTATGTCAGTCTGTTTGTGCAGCGCCACTTTTGTAGAAAATAGGTTGTTAAGAAACTAGCTTTTGAACCACTTCCCGATGTCGGATTTGGCTCCCTGATAGCTCGTTCGAAAGCTTGAAGAGTCTACTTTCCAAAAATTCTTGTGTTTTCCTGATCTAGTCTCTGTAACCCTATCAAAAATGAAAAAATCTTCAACCTAACATTTGCGCAGCGCCATGCCTAAAACAGGGGTAGAAAGGTGCTTTTTGAGGTGTATTTTGACCTTTTGAGGGGTCAAAACAACTCCAAATCTTCTGAAATTTTTTGTGGATGATGTGAAAGTCATGAAAAATCAAAGAATGTTATGTTTGCCCCGAATTTTTTGCCCAACCAAAAATTCACAAAAATCAAAATCTTCTCCAAATTCCTTCAAAGTTGGTGGAGACCCTCCTTAGATGTTTTTAGATAATTGCTGAGAAGCCTCGGCCAAAAATCCAAGGTTGTCATGCTAATTTCTTCTTTTTAGGTTTTTTACCTCAAGGAGGGCTTCTTTGAGTTTGGCACATGAAAGCTTGTTCTTATTTTCATAATGCTTGGTCATCTTATTTTGGAGAGAAAGTCCTCTCTTGATCTTCTTGAAGTACTTATTCTCATTATTATAGTACTGAATTATGCGCCGTGCTCTTTCAAAATCATTCTCCCATTATTTGATTTGAGCATCTTTCTCTAGGGGCAGCATTTTAGTGGTCATCTCCTCATCCTTCTCATCACTGTCTAAGTTGATGAATTCAGGCCCTTTCGTAGCTTTCTTCAGTCTCTTACTCCTCCTCACCTTTTCTTGCTACTCAATCCTTTCTATTTTTTCCTTACCTTTTTCCACTATTTTGATAGCTTGAGAAGAGGTGGCCCTTTTCCTTTTTGATGCAGCAAACACATCTCTTTTTCCTCTATAGTATGTGCATGTGTGAGGGGTGATTGTTAGTATGAATCCTTTGTCGAAGTGTACGAAAAATGACCACTTTAGCTACGCATAACTAATAGCCCTAACAACAAAAGTGGCTGCCAATATCTTCATATCTGTGGTTAGTTGGACATAAAAGAGTTGAAAAAACCAGATCTATGCATGGAAATACATTAAGCAGAAAAAATAAGGGTTTGCTCCATATACCAATAGACAAGACAAGAACAATTTTTGAAAGAATTTTTGTATTAATCGGGCACCTGGGAGGAAAACAAGAAGGCGTATCCAATTCTCCTCAGTGGGATGGGTTCTTGGAAGTCCTCAGCACTTCAGATCTAAGATTTCTCTCTCTTGTTGGTGTAGAAAACTCACACAAAGAATGGAACTCAAAGGGAGCTCACACAGCAAATGGTAGAAAAGAGTGACCAAGTGTATAGATCCAGAGTGATCTAATAGGCAACAAAAGGTGAAGAATGGTAGAAAAAACCCTCCTATTTATAACAAAATATTGGGTCATTCTAGATCTTGGTGCATGATTAAAATAATGTTAACCAAATCTAGATCCACCTTTTATGGAATATTTTATTATATTTGTTGGAGGAAAAAGGTATTTGACTTGGGTCAAATCCCTTGATTTGTCAAAAATAAATAAATAAATGATTTATTTATCTTTTTAAGGAAGTGGTTAGAATATAATCAAATAAATAATGATTTATT
Source organism: Pinus albicaulis (assembly GCA_034641835.2). Lineage (NCBI taxonomy): Eukaryota > Viridiplantae > Streptophyta > Pinopsida > Pinales > Pinaceae > Pinus > Pinus albicaulis. Next base: position 1,486,025,535 of record CM076584.1, read on the forward strand.
TAATTATTTGTGGGTGATTTGGTCATATTTAACAAGGAATATTATCTAAATAAGATTTAAATAATTATTCCTAGAAAATAATAAGATAAATAAGGGTTTATCTAATTAATTTCTTTGTTTTTGGGTTAAACATGACTGGGAATAATAATTAAATTATGGTTTGATTAATTATTCCATGAGGAGAATTAAACAAAATGGGTTTGTTTAATATTTCCTTTTGGGGTTTCCTGTTTTGACCATAAACAACCTAATAAATGTGGTTTATCAAGTTATTTTACATAGTGAAAGCAATTTTACTTAGGGTAAAATTGGTCTTACATGGTGTACTTGGGTCCATCTAATGATAATAGGTTAGATGACCAAAAAATGGTGTAACAGTGATGATGGTAGTTTTGACTATTTTTTCATTATTGCTTTGACCCTCATCACTACCATTAGCCTCATCTTGGCTTTTTTTTTAAGGCCTTTGACTTCCTCCACTACCACTACTGTTTTCAGTCTTTGACATGGTGATGGGAGACATTGGTCTGAAAATTGGAGCTTAGTGAAAAACAGAGTGAAAAAATGATGGTGAGATCAAATTTTAGCTAAGAAAATAAGTCCTTAGGGTTTGAGTGGTGTTGTGGCTTTGAGGAGGGTTTTTTAGAGGATGGTAACAACCTCAATTTCCTTACTCACCCCTGCTATCAAATTTGGTACAAGAATGATTTTTAGGAGAGAAAGGTTCGTTTATGACTTTGACCTAGGGTTTCACCCTCCTAGGGTTTCTACCTTAAATAACCAAAGAACCAAGATGATTTTTGCAAATTTTCCTGAGGGATCAAGAAGAAAAACCACTTACCACTTTCTTCAACTTTCTTCAATATTGGAAGCACCTCAAAGGATGAATTTATGAATCAGGGAGTATTTTTTGTAATTTTACACCTTCTTGAACTTTGCGCAGTGTCGGGCAGTCTTGCCCAGGCATTTTCGCAGCGCCGGGCAGTCCTGCCCAAGGATTTTGCGCAACGCCACTTTTTTGCGCAGCGCCAAAAAAAGTGTCAACTTGCAAGAAGGTTTTGATGACCTTTCTGAAGTCAGATTTGGGCTTGTGATAGCTTTTTGGAAATATTGACTTTTATACTTTCAAAATATACAATTTTTTTTCTGTTTGGAGTTTATTTTCCTAGTCAAAAGTTGATTTTCCCAAGACTGGTCAAAAAAGGTACTGAATGATGGTGTAGAAATGCAGAGTGCTGGTGCAGACCACTTTTGGATGCGTTCCTCAACTCCATATTTATCTCATGATAGATAATTAGAAATATATTCAAACCCAGTTATCATTTTATTCATCAAGCAAGTTATTTGGACACTCCAGCTGTGATAAAACTTGATTTTCCCAAGGTCACTCTAGCAGTGCAGAAATTCTCCCGTGACACTTGTATTTTTGACATTTCTCCCAAACCATGATAACTGTGTAAAAAATAAAGGATTTTTTTTTGTCTTGAACCTATTATGGAAAAAAAACTCTCTCACAGTTTCCAAATTCATCTCTATTTGGTCAGAAACATATTTTTAAACAAAACTGGCCCTAGGTGTGATAAATGACTTGGCCCTTGGAATGAATTTTTGGAAAATGAGGGAGGCATGATGCTTATGAGTTTGTATGGACTTATACTTGCTGATATGATCTATCAAATGGATCCTTTTCTCCTATGCCTCTTTTCCATGGCAAACCCTAGCTTAGTTGGAATATGAAATTAGGGTTTGGTGTAGGGGATTTAGGACCGCCTTGTAGAGGGAGGGGAATGAAGGGGTTAAGGGTTGTGTAAATTATTGAGGAAATTTTTGGCGATAGGAATATATGTTAGAGACTATGGGAAAGTTTAATTTCAATAATTGAGCGAGGGGAAGGGGTCCAAAAGGGAAAAACACAGGCCTAGTCTCAAAAAATATCAAATTGTAGCAATAGACTAGGTTTTGTAGAAAAATGATGATTTTGAGGGATATGAGTGATGGGAAGTTTTTATGAAGGTATATTAAGGATAGGAGGAGGTTTAAGAGCATCAGGATATAAGCCTTGTTGATGAGTTAACCATGGAGGTCATGAAACCAAAAATTCCCTCAAAAACCCTAGTTTTCTCTGAAAATAGGCATGCCGCCTCTCCTTTGCTGCGGATGTCTTTAGTGATGAGTTGGCCTCTTACCTTACCTAGTTATTTGCTAATAGCCACCTTGATACCTCTGCAAAAATGTCAAAATGGGTAGCTTTCCTTTGCAGACTTTGTTTTTGGCCAAGGAGGCCCTCCTTGGAAGATATTTTGATCTTCTTTGGACAATCAGTTGCTGATCTTCCTCCTCTTTGATTTTACTTTCTTGGCACATTAAAAAATAGTGACTTAGATCATTCAAACAACCCTACAACCTATGAAACTCTAAATGAACTAGTGGGAGGCTCTTTTGACTTGGCCTTTGTTTGAAAGCTTGAGTTGGGATCCCTATGTGAAAAATGGTGACCTTAGGTAGCAGTGGAGGGGTTGGGTAACACAAGAACAGTGGGATTCAAGCCAAAGGTGACCAAACATGGTGAAGATGAATAGCATGAGCCCATGATGGGATTTTTGGGAGTATTGAGCAGAGCTTGACACGATAGGATGATAAGATAGCGAAAAAATTATCCTAGGGATAATGAACGTGGTGAGATTTCTAGAACTCACTATGTTCATGAACTTTGTTTCTAGAAATCTAAGATACGTATTTAGTCATCCATACAAAGAAAAAGTTACTGATGACTAATAGTGGCTCCACTTGGGGAGGGCAGCTCCCTTTCAGGAGGTGTCCAAAATTTCAGATCTTTGGCTTTACGGGGACCAGTGCCTCATCCATTTTGCAGATTTTTCTTCTTCCATTTGCTAGTGCTTCTTTGAAGTTGTGATCTCAATAATCTAAAAACATGATTAGCTCAAATTCATCTCTACCTACCCAACCTACTTGCCTAACATTTTTTCTTCCTTGGGTGCATTTGAACTGGAAAACCCTTGACATTTTTCTTTTTGAAAACAAAAATCAAACTATCTAATTATACCTTTATCTCTTCCAACAATTCAGATTAAGCTAATGAACTCTTTTTATTTTCTACCTAGTCTACTAATTTTTTAATATTAAGTTGTTTGAAAAAATTTATTCTCTATCCTACTAACATGAAATTGAAAGCATAGTAAATCAGGATTAGGCAATTTGACTTACCATGAGTTGTGGCATAAGAACAAGCTGCACATAAATTTTATTTTTGTACAAACAAAACTAGAAAAACAAAGGCTGTGATTTATCATTTGGTAAGCAATCCTATCTTTCTCTTTGGTTTAGTTTTAAGCATGTGGAACCAACATTATTCATCCTAATCTATCTTTTGACAAGTCAATTTTGAATGATTTGACCAACTATATTTTACTAACTTATCAACAATAAATTGAAAACATGTTTAGCCATGATTAGGCTAGATTACTGAACAAGACTCCTTTATGAACAAGTAGTGGCATTTAGGCTTGCACACTTTTAGTAGTACTCTTTTTTTGGTATGGGGCTATACCTCTTCTTTTCATCTGCTCTCTTTTTCATCTTTTCTTTGTTCTTTGTGTTTTTTTTTTTGTCAAAACAAATTGAAACTAAAGCTAGAAAAACACTCATAGGTTTTCTTATTTGCATGCCTATCTATCCTAATCAAACTTGGAATTTTCTACTATTCTAGGTGATACAATAGTGCCAGTGTAGCCAGTTGAGCAGTAAGAAAAATAGGTAGACAATTTGACTTCTTTTCAGAGGGAACCATAGTATACCTTGATTATGTGTCTTCAAAATCAAGGCTACCATAGGAAGTGACAAATTCTGATGTATTTGATTCTTGTAAAGAATCCATGCCTGGGAACTTGAGTCAATCAGGACCTCCATGTAATCTGCTATAGGATAAAAAAAAACATGATGTAAACTTTCTTATCTTAGGCCTTTCATGACTCATTGGTTATTTGTATCTCAAACATTAGCTTTGAGAACTTCGCCCTCAATCTGGTCCTTGAAAGCACAATCATCTTTTTCCTGCAAGTCAAAAGGTAATACAATTTAGTCTTTCTTAGGGGAAGAGAGACCTTTCAAAAATTATTTAGGGTCTTGGAAAGTGTATGACTGAATTTGAGAATCCAAAAGCTCAATGTCAGTTTCATATTTTTCAACCAGTTTCACCAGAAAATTTTTCTTAACTTTAGGATTAAATTTGTTTGACCTCAGAATGAGAAAGAAAAATTTTAAGAAATCATCATCAAGCTAAAGTTTTGATAACTGATTTGAAATTTCATTACATAAAAGGTCTGCCACCAACCTTGACATTTTGTTCAATCAATCCAAAAAAGGGATCACTGCATCTTTATACTAGTCTAAAGTCTTCTACCAGTGGAGTCTCTAGGTATATTAAGAGTTGTGGAGTCGCCAGGTGGAATGATACAACTTTTCTGTCCACCATCAACATGATTTGGATTTCTTAATGCATTCCCAGGGGAGTTTATAAAAACTAGTGGGGTCAGCAGGGCTACTGAAGACCAGTGGAGTTGCCAGGTGGATGTTTTTGTAGTTTTGAGGGTATGTATATGATGTTCCACCACCCAATTTTGATAAAAAAAAAATCTAGGGACTATTTTGGGTTTTCTGAGTTTCCTTATGCAGCCCTAAGGTTTCAATGAGTATCCTCTAGCTGAGTCATCACCTTGCTAGGATGGTGAGGCAATTAGTTTTTACTCTTTGGATATTAGCTAATTTTCTAATTTTAACTGAGATTTTGAGAATTTACTAAGGGACACCTAGGATGTTTCTTACTCAAGGTCCCACCGTGATCGCCATTATGTTAGTTTGGCGATGAGGTGGCAGATTCACTAGATTTTCTAAGTCAAACTGAGGGTCTAAAGAGTCTTAAGAGGTATTCAAGGAACTATGTACTCAGAAGTCCCACTGTGATCGCCATTATGTTAGCTCCCCGTAATTTGCTAGATTGATTGAGATAGAAATGGATAGGGGTAACACCAAACCAAGCTTTGGAATCCAAGGACCTAGCCTTCCTAGATTCAGAGAGGGATCTCTCTAGTTGGTGCAAAGATGTGAACTTGTTTACTAATTAGGGTTGATTTAGGGCTTGATGTTAAGTGCAGGATATTTTGATTGTGTTTTTTTGGGTATGATGCTTAGATGGATTTAGATAGAAAACATGGAAGGTTGTTAAGTCATTGGGCAATGGAGTCTAACAAGGTCATGATAAGTTCATCAATGGTTTCAAGAGCATTTGCAGGGAAATTTTAACTTGGTTGGTGGATCTTTGAGGTTGTGGTGGATCATGAGGTGAACATTAAGCTTGGGGACAATAAGCTAATAAAGGGCAGAACTGAATCCTTAATAAATTTTTAGACTAAGGGAGTTAGAAACATCATAAGCATGGAAGGAGAATCAAAGGCATAAGTGAAACCTAATCCATTTGATTTCAAACTGAACACAGATGATTATCAAAGACAAACATTCAAATGAAATTTATAGAAAGGCAAGAAAATTATTTAACTTTCATAGATTTCATTATCAAGAGCAGAAAACATTTAAGATGCACAAATAAGTATAACCAGAGAAGGAGAGAAAACCCTGAACATCTAGAGTTACAGCTATGAAGGTTCTTTGAAACAAATTTAGCTAAGTAAAGGAAAAGAGCATGATTGAAATAGATTTATTTGATAAACCTAGGCAAATATGCTTCTAAAAAGTTAATTCCAAGACAGAGTATTTCAGTAGAAAAAATATGCAGGACTAGCCATAAATCATACTTGACACTAAATGATCTAAACCATTCAATAAATGGACAAGCCAAGAACTTCTTAGGGAGAAAGAGATGAATTCCCTAACATATCTTCACAAAAGAAAACATTGAGGCAGTGAAGGACAAACAGAATTAAGGTGCCATCAGAAAACATTTCTTAATCTAAAATTTTGTCCTACTGCAAATAGAAATATGGAAAACTAGAAAACATGAACATAAGAAAATTTCACCATCAACCAAGCTTATGGATCTTGCAAATAGTCTCTATCCATCAACAAGAAAACTAGGGCATGCATGAGCTCCAAGACATCAAATTGTTATCAAAAACTCCAAGAGACTATGTATTTGCTTCAGCATAAGTCATCAAAATCCAACCAAATACATAAGAGCCTCATGCTCTATTTATGGAGAAAATGAGGAGGTGGAAACCCTAAGAGGCTTCCAAAAACCATAATTTAGTCATAAATGTCATATATGTGCTTAATGACCATGAAAGGCCCAAGACACATAATAGAAAAGGAAATAAATGAAAAACATAAAAACATAACTCCTCAATCAAATCTGGAGTTATTTTCCCAAAAAAACATTAAAAAAACATTTTTCCATTAATCAGTGTCTTTTGTTGACTTTTTGGCCTATGTCAGTCAGTTTGCGCAATGCCACTAAAAATAGGTTGTTTTGCAACTAGCTTTTGGACCACTTCCCGATGTCGGATTTGGCTCTGTGATAGCTCGTTGGAAAGATTGAAGAGTGTACTTTACAAAAATTCTTGTGGTTTCCTGATCCAGTCCCTATAACCCTATAAAAGATGAAAAAATCTCCAAATTTTCATTTGCGTAGCGCCAGGCCTAAAACAGGGGCAAAAAGGTGTTTTTTGAGATGTTTTTTGAACTTTTGAGGGGTCAAAACAGCTCCAAATCCTCTGAAATATTTTGTGGATGATGTTAAGGTCATGAAAAATAAAAAAATATTAATTCTGCCTTTAAAATATGCCCCAATTTTTTTCACAGCAGTAGTGGTGTTGCGCAAAGTAGACCAAAAATTCACAAAAGACAAAATCTTCTCCAAATTCCTTCAAAATTGGTGGAGACCCTCCTTAGATGTTTTTAGATAGTTGCTGAGAAGCCTCAGCCAAAATTCCAAGGCTTTCATGTTCATTTTTTCTTTTTAGGTTTTTTAACTCAAGGAGGGCTTCTTTGAGTTTGGCACATGCAAGCCTGTTCTTCTTTGCGTAATGCTCGGTCATCTTCTTTTGGAGAGCAAGGCCTCTCTTGATCTTCTTGAAGTACTTATGCTCATTCTTATAGTACTGAATTATATGTCGTGCTATTTCAAAATCCTTCTCTCATTCTTTGATTTGAGCATCTTTCTCTAGGGGCAGCATTTTAGTGGTCATCTCCTCATCCTGCTCATCACTGTCTAAGTTGATGAATTCAGGCCCTTTAGTAGCTTTCTTCAGTCTCTTACTACTCCTCACCTTTTCTTGCTACTCAATCCCTTTTACTTTTTCCTTACCTTTGTCCACTGTTTTGATAGCTTGAGAAGAGGTGGCCCTTTTCCTTTTTTAGGCAACAAACACATCTCTTTGTCCTCTATATTATGTGCATGTGTGAGGGGTGATGATGGTATTTTTTACTATGTTTTAATTATTTCTTTGACCCTCATCACTGCCATTAGCCTCATCTTGGCTTTGTTTTTGAAGGCCTTTGACTTCCTCCACTACCACTACTGTTTTCAGTCTCTGACATGGTGATGGGAGAAACTGGTCTACAAATTGGAGCTTAGTGAAAAAAAAAGTGAAAAAATGATGGTGAGGTCAAATTTTAGCTAAGAAAATAAGTCCTTAGGGTTTGAGTGGTGTTGTGGCTTTGAGGAGGGTTTTTTAGAGGATAGTAATAGCCTCAATTTCCTTAATCACCCCTACTATCAAATTTGGTACAAGAATGATTTTTAGGAGAGCAAGGTTCCTTTGTGAATTTTACCTAGGGTTTCACCCTCATAGGGTTTCTACCTTAAATAACCAAAGAACCAAGATGATTTTTGCAAATTTTCCTGAGGGATCAAGAAGAAAAACCACTTACCACTTTCTTCAACTTTCTTCAATATTGGAAGCACCTCAAAGGATGAATTTAGGAATTAGGGAGTATTTTTTACAATTTGACACCTTCCTGAACTTTGCACAGTGCCGGGCAGTCTTTCCCAGGCATTTTCGCAGCGCTGGGCAGTCTTGCCCAAGGATTTTGCACAGCGCCAAAAAAAGTGTCAACTTGCAGGCAGGTTTTGATGACCTTTCCGAAGTTGGATTTGGGCCTGTGATAGCTCGTTGGAAATATTGACTTTTATACTTTCAAAATATACAATTTTTTTTCTGTTTGGATTTTATTTTTTTAGTCAAAAGTTGATTTTCCCAAGACTGGTCAAAAAAGGTACTGAATGATGGTGCAAAAATGTAGAGTGCTGGTGCACACCACTTTTGGATGCGTTCCTCAACTCCATATTGAGCTCATGATAGCTAATTGGAAATATATTCAAGACCATTTATCATTTGATTCATCAAGAAAGTTATTTGGACACTCCAGTTGTGATAAAACGTGATTTTCCCAAGGTCACTCTAGCAGTGCAGAAATTCTCCCATGACACTTGTATTTTTTACATTTCTCCCAAACCATCATACCTGTGTAAAAAATGAAGGAGGTTTTTTTTCTTGAACCTATTATGGACAAAAACCTCTCTAAAATTTTCCAAATTCATCTCTGTTTGGTCAGAAACATATTTTTAAACAAAACTGGCCCTAGGTGTGATAAATGACTTGGCCCTTGGAATGAATTTTTGGAAAATGAGGGAGGCATGATGTTTATGAGTTGGTATGGACTTAAAATTTCTGATATGATATATCAAATGGATCCTTTTCTCCTATTCGTTTTTTACATGGCCAACCCTAGCTTAGTTGGGAGACGAAATTAGGGTTTGGTGTAGGGGATTTAGGACTGCCTTGCAGAGGGAGGGGAATGAAGGGGTTAAGTGTTGTCTAAATTCTTGGGGAAATTTTGGGGGATAGGGATAGATTTTATAGAGTATAGGAAAGTGGAATTTCAATAATTGAGCAAGGGGAAGGGGTCCAAAAGGGAAAAACACAGGCCTAGCCTCAAAAAGTGTCAAATTGTGGCAATAGACTAGGTTTTGTAGAAAAATGATTATTTTGAGGGATATGAGTGTTGGGAAGTGTTTATGAAGGTATATTAAGGATATTAGGAGGTGTAAGAGCATCAGGATACAAGCCCTATTGATGATTTAACCATGGAGGTCATGAAACCAAAAAATGCCCTAAAAAACCCTAGTTTTCTCTGAAAATAGGCATGCTGCCTCATCTTTGCTACGGATGTCTTTAGTGATGAGTTGGCCTCTTACCTTACCTAGTTCTCTGCGGATAGCCACCTTGAGACCTCTGCAGAAATTTCAAAATGGGTAGCTTTCCTTTACAGACTTTTTGTTTGGCCAAGGAGGCCTTCCTTGTAAGATCTTCTGATCTTCTTTGGACAATCACTTGCTGATCTTCCTCCTCTTTGATTTTACTTTATTGGCACATAAAAAAATAGTAAATTAGATCATTCAAACAACCCTAAAACCTATGAAACTCTAAATTACCTAGTGGGAGGCTCTTTGGACTTGGCCTTCATTTGAAAACTTGAGTTGGGATCCCTATGTGAAAAATGGTGACCTTAGGTAACAATGGAGGGGTTGGGCAACACAAGAACAATGGGCTTGAGGCAAAAGGTGACCAAATATGGTGAAGATGAATAGCATGAGCCCATGATGGAATTTTTGGGAGTAGTGAGTATACCTTTACACGATAGGGTGATAAGATAGTGAAAAAATTATCCTAGTGATAATGAAGGCAGTGATATTTCTAGAACTCACAATGTTCATGAACTTTGTTTCTAGTAATCTAAGATAAGTATTTAGTCATCCATAAAGAGAAAAAATTATTGATGACTAACAGTAGGTTTTAAAGACATCCATTGTCTGCCTCCTCAATGAGGCATCAACTCTGCCCACCTCACTAGTTCGGGCTCTCGTGGTAATAGTGCCTCTATCTCTACCCCCTGGTATTGGAATAGTGGTACCCGTTCTAGGAAGATGGCTGTCAAACTGAACCCATATCAAAAGTAATTCAATTTAATGTTCTTGCACTCTTTGAAATAATTTTTCATATTCTTCGCCACAGCCTCACACCAGTTGCAAATGGTGGGTGCCATGAAATCCACCATGGTCTGTAGTTGAGCCCTGGTGGCCTCATGTGGCGCCTACCACCCAGCCACACATGTGATGGTATATATCACCACTTTGAGTGGTAGATTGGCCACCATGATTATGGCCATATTTCTGCTCGAATATCTTGTTTCCTCGGAACATGCTCTCCGAATGAGCATGTCCATGCTTTCACCCATGATTCGGGCTCTAGTCAACCATTCTCTTTCCCCTCTACGCAAGAGGCCAGTAATGAAGTAGATATTAGCCACTTCAATTTCAAGTTCGTGGTCACCGAGAATAAATCTCTCTCGATCCATGTCCCAGATACTGATAAAATATCGTAATAGATATAGTTGGGCTCTTATGCCAGTGTTAATGAATAACTTAAGGAGCCTGTAGTTCCTCAATGCATCCATAAAATCCCTATTTTACATGGCTGCTCTTTCAACCTCGTCATGGTCTCACTCTTTCCATTTGATCACCGTGATTCATTTCTCTTCCTCACTGCAAACAACATTCAAATGGTCTCTTGTGAGTGTTTAGGCTTAAAAATTGGCTTAAATAACTTTTCTTGAGATATTTTAACGTTTTTTTATGTTGCACGAGTGGCGCGGTGTTTTAAAAATAGTAGCGTTGATCGGTGCCTTGCCCATTTTAAAAATGACAGTCTAGTGCAATCCCGACATGGGATACCCACACTAATCCACCACATCCATGAGTCTAAAATCCTCTCACCAAATTTAAAATATGCCATGAAACAAAATAAAAATAGGTATTGAAATGTAGGAAAGGAGAGTGCCTCTTACCTGGCACTAAAGGTTCGTTGATCGGCCTCCCGTATCTCCCACAATATTCGCATTGATAATTGAGGTAAAAGAGCGTAAAAAATTCCTTATCAACAATGTGAAAGTGAAAATTGAAATGTGTTTTACTTTCTCTATTTTTTGTAAGTGCTCAATGTCATTTATGTTTTTTTTTAATCATATTTCAATATTTTTACCATGAAAACATTTTATGGTTTGTTCTTGTGCAATGACAAGATCAATTTATTCATGGATGACATATTTACGATTTCTAGTTTACTACTTTTTCAGACTCGATTAAAAATAAATGAAAAAGTAATCCCCTTGGAGTCATCTTTCAACTCTTTTCTGACTCTTTAAACATGAAAATATTTCCGAGTTCTTGTCATTTTGGGTTGGTTAAAGTTCACAAAATGTCATTTACTCAGTATAACTTTAGCCCTTTTTCAGGTTGGGATAAATTATTTACGAAAAAGGAATATCTTAGTCAATCATGACTAAGAGGTTCTCTCACACTTCGTTTTCTACCTTTTCAGGTATGAGGGAATATTTACGAAAAGGGCCATCTAGAGTTATCTTTTCACCTTTTTTCAAACTCTCTAAACGTGAAAAGATGCCAAGTTCCACCTTTGTCGGACTCATTAAAATTTAATGCCATTAGAGCCGTAATCATGATGACACTGAGTTCCTCCTTCCTAAGGCTCATAAAATGTACTAGGATGGATTTTTCTGAAGGAAAAACTTATAAGACAAGAAAATGTTATTCCCCTCAAGCATGTATACAAAAATAGTTGGGGTACTCGCAAGAAATGGTGGGGTAAGATGGAAATTATTAATCAATTGTGTTGGCAGTATGTCACTCTTGAACATGACACATCCTCTGTTTCATGTCGGGTTGGGGATATCCTACATTCAAAACTTTGCCCCCATGGGTTTGGGAAATCTTTTTTTCCTCTCATGCCATTACCATTTTTTTCAAACAGGACCTATGATTTTTCTTGAGTCAAATACTGCCAAACTCTGAATTCATGTCTCTGATATGTTCAAGAGAAGTTCCTTTTGCGTCTCGTTCATTAACTAGTTCTCTGATCACTTTCATTATTATCTTATTTCCATCCTCTCATGTTGATGATGTGGGATACATTATGGCCTTCCTTCGATGGATCACTTCATGTCGAATTTAGCTCATTATTCAGGAAGTTAGTCTATAGATCCCTTTTTAGTACATTAGAGCCTACATGCCTTAATGGAAGTTTTTTCACATCTGACGACAAGCTTACATTATTGGCCTTCGATTGGGTGATTCTGCGAGTGTTCGACATCAACTCTTTATTCACATTTATTGGATTGTACTGCTAATACCTTGAGATCCATTGTAATTATTGGTTTTTTCTCTCGCGCATGTTAACGGTTTCCATCATTGACTGGTAATCAAGTGATTTTCTTGCATGTTCGACTTCAACTCATTTATTCACATGCTTTAATTTGTACTTGATCGAGTCGTGATGGAGTGCAACACCTTGGGTTTTGTTAGATAAAGCCTAAGATATGAGGCGATATGTATTATTTATGATTTTACACATGGCTCTTTCATTTGGATGGTTACAACCATACCTTGAGTCTACATTTGTGATCCTCTTGATTTGGATGGCTGCAACCATACCTCAAATCCTATTTCATGATCTCTTCTATGGATGGTTGTGTCCATAACTCATTTCATGTGATTATTTTAGATATTTCACTTTATTTATATATGTTCTTGTTTGTGCAGGTTTTTTGACGACAATGTCTTGGTCCTGTAATGTACTCGTAAAGAATTTCACCCCTCACTCTTGTTCGAACTTCATTATTTAGGGGGAATCTATTATACATCAATTTTTCATTGTCCCTGTACTACCTGTTCTTGATCCTGGAGCCACCTAACAGTGACTCTTGTGTCTATTTTCCATCATGAAGATATGCCATAACATCCCTTCCAGCATAACGAGTAAACTCTTTGTTTACCATTCCTGAAGCAGCTCCTTGAAAACATGACTATCTAGAGCGATGCGCCCTCTCCATGTCTGGCTCGAGCCAATGGATCTTTTTTGGTCTAGGGTAGTTCCAATCGGCACTGGAATGAGGATCATACCCACGTTGATTCTCTTTTGGGATTTTTAAAGAAAATGGAAGTGAAGCCTCAAGACCTAGAAGCTTTGTGGCAGAGAGTTGGTTGTTTTTTCCTGAGGATAGAGTCGAGCTTATAGGAACTTATAGGGTAAGTTATGTAGATCAAGAACCAAATTTCACCGCTCACAAACATATCAAAAATCAGTACACCAGTATAATCACGTGGTTAAAACCCTCAAAGAGGGAAACAATCCACGCCCTGAGCCAACGCAGCCACTTTAGGGAATTTATTAATAAAAGAAAAGTTACATATGTTTCTCTCATAAACGGTTACTGAAAAAATGACCCTCCATGCTCTTTAAATAGAGATCATGGACCAATCGGGTGTTAATCCAGGGATCAAGTTCCGTTAATACCGAGGTGAGAGATAATCGTCGGATCACTAAAAATCGTGACCGTTGGATTATAAGTTACAAATGTACATGGTAAAGAAACACACTTTACCTAGCTCTACACTAGACTAAATTATTCTTAAATTTTTCCTATGTGTCAGAATATCCTAACATCCCCCCTTAAGAACAACTTGGGATAGGATTGAAGGATTTACAAAGGTGACACAAAAGGAGCCTATTTCCTATGTGTCAAAATATCCTAGCATCTCCCCCTTAAGAACAACTTGGGATAGGATTGAAGGATTTACAAAGGTGATACAATAGGAGAAGGAAGGAGGCATTAGAGCCTATCCCCCCTTAATGACAAATTTCCTGAATGCCAAGCATGGATTGAATTTTGGTAAACTTCACTTCTGTGAGAGCCTTCGTAAAGATATCAGCTACTTGATCATTGGTCGGACAATACTGCACTTGAAGAACATGATCATGAATGAGATTTCTGATGAAGTGTATGTGGAGTTCAATGTGTTTCATACACTGATGCTGAAATAGATATTTACATAGTTGAATGGCACTTTGATTATCATACCAATGTGTAGTTGGATGCTGCCAATGAAGACCAAATTTAGACAGGATCTGACGAAGCCACATGGCCTCCTTGCTGGCTTCAACTGCACCACGATACTCTGCTTCTGTTGAAGAAAGGGAGATGGAACTTTTTTTCTAACAAGACCAAGTAATAGGTGCTGAACCAAGAGTGAATACATATCCTGTAGTGGAGTTCCAATTATCAGGGTCACCAGCCCAATCAGAATTAGTGAAACCAATAAACAAGGGAGATGCTCTTGCATTGTAATGAATCCCGAACTGAACTGTACCTCGAATATATTGAAGTATTATTTTAGCTGCTTTCCAGTGACTTTCATGAGGTTGGTGCATAAACCGAGCGATAAGACCAACAACAAAGGAAAGGTCAGGATGGGTATGGGTTAGATACAAAAGTTTACCAACAAGTTGATGGTATAAGGTAGCATAAACTTCGGGGGTAGAACAATTGACTGAAATCTTGACTCCATATTGAAAGGGAGAAGGAGCAGGCTTACAGTCTTCCATGTGAAAGTGGTGTAAAATATTAGAGGCATACTTGGACTGAGAGAGAGTAATGCCTTTCTTGGTTTGCAAGACTTGAAGACCAAGGAAATAATGCAAGTGTCCTAAGTTTGTCATTTCAAACTTATTTTTGAGGCTAGACTTCACATGGCTTATATAGTTTGTATTACCAGTAAGGATAATATCATCAACATAAAGAACAAGGATGGTGAAGGAATTACCCACATTCTTTGTGTAGACAGTGTTGTTAGAATGACACCTAGAAAAGCCATTATCTAAGAGAAATCTATCCATTTTGGCATACCAAGCCTGAGGAGATTGTTTGAGACCATAGAGAGACTTCCTAAGGTGACAAACAAGGCTGGAGTATTTTTGGATAAAGCTAGGGGGTTGTTCCATGTAGATTTATTCATGCAAATCTCCATGTAAGAAGGCGGATTTAACATCCATCTAATGGACTTCCCATTTAAAGGAGGTAGCAAGGGAAAGAACAAGGGGGGTAGAATTCATTTTCAAAACAGGGGAGAAGGTTTCAGTATATTCAATGCCTTCAACTTGTGAAAAACATTTAGCAACAAGACAAGCTTTATGTCTATCCACTTTACCATCTGGTCCAAACTTTGTCTTATAAACCCATCTGCATCTGACAAGTTTTCTTCCTTTGGAAAGAGGAACAAGATCCAAGGTATTGTTTTCCAATAAGGAACGATACTCTTCATTCATAGCTTCATCCCAGTCTGGATGACTGAAGGCTTCTTCAAAGGTTTCTGGATCAATTTTTTCTAGAACTTGAGCCAATAAGGAAGAATCTCTTTCAAACTGAGAACGTGTACGTCATCGATTGGCAGGGTCACCTGCAAGAGGACCTGTTGCATCTCGAGTAGAGCGGACCCATCTTGGAAGCGGTGGAGTATAAGGAACAATTTCACAAGTTGGAGGAGAATTTTCATCCTTACTGTCATCATCTGAACTAGAAGGAATGCTATTAAAAATAGAAGAGAGAGAGAGGTGGCACATATGCTGAATCAGGCTCGCAGGCCAAAGGTGGCACACCCACCAAACTAGGCTCGCAGGTCGATATATTTTCATCAAACTTTACATCTCTTCTAATGATAATATTTTTGGATTTTGGTTGAAGAAGTCTATATCCTTTGACATCTTTAGAATATCCAACAAAAATACATTTTTCACTCTTAGTTTCTAAGGCTTTATGTTTCGCATCTGGAATATGGGCCCAAGAATCAGTTCCAAAAACATGAAAGTGACTTACATCAGGTTTGATTGAGCTCCAAGCTTCTTCTGGAGTTATATTCTTTAAAACCTTAGTAGGAGTGCGATTTACTATGTAATTTTCACAGTTAATGGCTTTTGCCCAAAAATTGAGACCAAGTCCTTTAGGTTGAAGCACACAATTAGCCATTTCTTTTAACATGTGACTCTTCCTTTTAGCTACACCAATTTGTTGTGCAGTATATGGAACAATATGTTGCAATTGAATGCCATGCTTAGTACAGAAGTTGATAAATTTGTTGTTAACATATTCTCCGCCATTTTTTGATCTTAACTTAAGAATTTGATGTCCAGATTGTTTCTCAACAAAGGCCTTGAAGGCCAAGAACATGTTAAAAACTTCACTCTTGATTTTTAAGAAATATACCCAAGTTCATCTGGAAAAATCATCAATGAAAGTTAAGAAGTACTTGAAACTAGAGAAAGAAACAACAGGAAGTGGACCACATAAATCACTATGCACAAGCTGCAAAGGGGATGAAGCGTGCCAAGAGGCACGTTTGTCAAAATTGTCCTGATGATGTTTTCTAAGTACACATTCAGAAAAAACACCATCTCGGAAAGATACCAAAGGAAGGCCCGTAACCATATTTTCCTTACATAGAGTTTGAAGACAACGATAGTTTATGTTAGAAAATTATATATTATGGAGAAATGCAACACATAAAATATGTAGAAAATAAAAGCACACAAAACACATAAAACTAGAGAGACACAGATATACGTGGTTCACCCAGTTTGGGCTACGTCCACCCAAATAGCCAGTCCTTCCTTTTTATTATCCAACAAAAATGAAGAGACAAAACCTACAGTAGATCCATTGTAATATCCTCTATTCTCTCTCACAGTCTCCCTCTCTGTTTCTCACTCCGAGAATACACATACAATACACAGCCACAATACAATGCCCTCATAAAAATGAGGGGTTGCCTTATAGGGAAAAAAACCCTAATATAAACATAACTTCTACTGTCAGATCATTTGCCTAATGAACGGCCCAGATTGACTAGAAATTACTATACTTTTACAAGGCAATTTTACATCTGTTTTTAGCTTCGGGGGTGCTGCCCCCGGAAACCCCCGCCAGGGGGGGGCTCCGAAAGCACTGCCGCCCCTTTTAAGGTACGGGGGTCCAACGCTGTGATACAAAGTAAACAAGATAATCAGGCTCCACACCCAACAATCTCCCACTTGGAGACTGATTGTAGCAACTCCGCCGCTGCTTCATTTGTTGGACAATGACTCCTCTTTGGACCTAGTTGTTCCTCATCTTCATCGTCATCCTTGAAGACCAATTGAAACTAAGAACATTCTCAGTTTCTCCCTGGTTACAACTTTTGTTAGCATATCTGCAGGATTCTGGCTAGTGTGTATCTTTTCCAGCTTCAACTCTCCATCTTCCAATACTGACCATATGAAATGGTACTTGAGATGTATGTGTTTAGTCTTGGAATGAAATGTTGAGTTCTTTGCAAGATGAATAGAACTTTGGCTATCATTGTATAGCATGCCCATATCATGCTTCTTACCCAATTTACCCATAAACCTTTGTAACCAAATCATTTCTTTACTAGCCTCTGTAGCAGCAACATACTCTACTTCTGTTGTTGAAAGTGAAACAACACTTTGGATTTTTTAAACCCAACTAACAGCTATTCCATCTACAGTAAATACATATCCTGTAGTGCTCCTCCTTTTATCTCTGTCACCTCCCATATCTGCATCAACATATCCCTGTAGAGCAATGTTTGAACCACCAAAGCATAATGCTTGATTTGTGGTACCTCTCAAATATCTGAGAATCCATTTTACTGCCATCCAATGTTCTTTTCCTAGATTATTCATGTACCTGCTTACAACTCCCACTGCATGTGCAATATCAGGCCTTGTGCAGACCATTGCATACATTAAGCTTCCAATTACTAATGCATATGGAACTTTGGACATATAATCCATGTCTTCTTTGGTCTTTGGTCACATCTCCTTACTGAGTTTGAAATGGCTAGAAAAAGGTGTACTAACTAGTTTTGCATTGTGCATATTAAATCTTTTCAACACATTTTCTATGTACTCATTCTGAGACAGTGTTAATTTGTGATTTTTCCTGTCTCTAGTTATCCTCATACCAAGGATTTGTTTTGCAGCTCCCAAATCCTTCATTGCAAATGAATTTGCCAATTTTCTTTTGAGCACATTTATTTCCTGCATGTTATACCTTGCAACAAGCATGTCATCTGCATACAATAACAATATAATATAGCTACCATCATTTTGCCTTTTTAGATAAACATAATGATCAGAGTGACATCTAGTATAACCTTGTTCAGACATAAACTTGTCAAATTTTAGATACCACTGCCTTGGAGCCTGTTTTAAGCCATACAAGCTCTTCTTTAACTTGCACACCAATTTTTCTTTCCCTTTTACCTCATATCCTTCTGGTTGTTGCATGTATATCTCTTCCTCCAAATCTCCATGGAGAAATGATGTCTTTACATCTAACTGTTCAAGATGTAAATCTTCCTCTGCTACAAGACTTAAGATAGTTCTGATTGAATTCATCTTAACAATAGGAGAAAATATTTCATCAAAATCAATACCTTTCTTTTGTGCAAACCCCTTCACCACAAGTCTAGCTTTGTACCTCTGTTTTCCTCCATCTTCTTCCTTCAGCCTGTAAACCCATTTATTCTGCAATGTAGTTTTACCTGTAGGCAACCTGACTAAGTCCCAAGTCTGGTTATGCATTAAGGAGTCCATCTCTTCTTCCATGGCTATCTCCCACTTCTTCCTACTTTCAACCTGCATTGCTTCTTCATAACATTCAGGTTCACCAGAATCAGTCAAAAATAAATAATATAATGAAGGAGAGTATCATTCAAGGGGTTTACTTATCCTGGTAGATCTTCTAACACCACTTTCAGGTGTTTGAGGTGCCTGTTGCTGTTTTGGTGGTTACTACTGCTGTGACTGTTGATTATTATTATTTTCAGGCACCTTTACTTTTTCAGTTATCTCATCAAGAACCATGTATTCCTTGCTTTCTTTTTCCTGTTTCTTTTCCTGCAACTGATTCTTATACAAGACCTTTTCATTGAATATTACAGCTCTGCTCCTAATGATTTTGTGATTTTCATAATCATATAAGAGATAACCAAAATCATTAGCACCATATCCAATAAAGGTACATTTCTTTGATTTTGCCTCAAGCTTTGTTCTGTTTTCTTTATTAATATGGACAAAGGCCTCACAACCAAAAGGCTTTAAAAAGGAGTAGTTTACCTTTTTACCTGTCCATGCTTCCTCTGGAATATCACCATCCAAGGAACTTGAAGGCCCTCTGTTTATTAGCTAAATAGCAGTATCTACAACATCTCCCCAAAATTGTAAAGGCAATCCTGCATGCAATCTCATGCACCTTGCACTCTCCATGATTGTTCTTTTCATCCTTTCTAACACACCATTTTCTTGTGGTGTTCTTGGAACTGTCTTCTCTCTACGAATTCCATGCTCTGAACAGTACCTATCAAACTCTTTGCCGCAATATTCACCTCCATTTTCTAATCTGAGACACTTCAACTTCTTTCCTGTCTCAATCTCAACCAAAGCTTTCCATTTCTTGAAAGTATCAAATACATCAGATTTATTCTAAATACAATAAATCCAAGTTTTTCTAGTTGCATCATCAATAAACGTAACATAATAGCGAGAGCCACCGAGAGATGATACCTGAGCAGGTCCCCATACATCTGTATGCACAAGCTCCAATTTTTCGCTCTTCTTTTCTTTCCCAACTCTGAGAAATCTGACTCTCTTTTGTTTTCCATAAATGCAATTTTCACAGAAATCCAAATCAACATTCTTCAAACCTGACAACAAATTTCTTGAGTGAAGAATCTTCATTCCCTTCTAACTCATGTGTCCGAGCCTATGATGCCATAATGTTGCATCTTCTCCTTTGGAAGTTAAAGCATTAACAGAGTTAGAAATACCAATGCATAAATACAATGTACCAACCTTTTCACCTTTTGCTATTACCAGCGCTCCTTTGGTGACCTTCCAAGTTTTATCTGTGAAAGTTGTAACACAACCTTCACTGCCTAACTGCCCTGTTGAAATCAGATTTTTCTTCAGATCTGGAACATGCCTTACCTCCTTTAGTAGCCATTGGTTTCCATTTTGTTGTTTTACAAGAACTTTACCCATTCCAACAATTTTACAGGGTTTATCATCACCCAAACGAACTTGTCCAAAATCTCCTTGAACATAGTCATGAAAATATTTCTTATCAGGTGTGGCATGGAATGAAGCCCCCGAATCTACAACCCAAGAATCAGTAACATTTTCGAAAGAAAGAATCAAAGCATCTTGTAACACATCACCTGTCACATTTGCTTCATGATTGTTTTCTTGCTGTGTGTCTCCTTCTTTTCCCTTCCGAGATCTACAATCTTTCTTTAGGTGTCCTTTCTTTCCGCAATTCCAGCACACTATCCCCGATCTGGACTTGGATCTACCTTTCCTTGATTTACTGCGATATCCCGAGCTCTTTCCTCTTTCCATTCTTCTTCCCCTAGACTCTGTACTCAAAGCATTACTCGATGTCTCACCGGAGCTTTTCCGTTGCATTTCCTCGCTAAGGATAGCACCAACAACATCATCAAACTTTAAAGTACTAGATCTAGAGACATAGTTACTAATGGCCATAACTAAACCATTCCAGCTTTCTGGCAATGAGCACAAGAATAACATATCTCTAACTTCATCATCAAAGTTTACCCCTACAGAACTTAACTGACTGGTAACTGTATTAAATTCATTTAAATGGTCTGCAAGAGATCCACCTTTCGACATCTTCATATTAAATAGTCGTTTCATAAGAAATACCTTGTTTGAGGCCGAGGGTTTTTCATATAGTTTCGCCAACGTCTGCATCAAACCCTCTGTTGTTGTTTCCTTCGAAATATTGAAGGCGACTGACACTGCAAGGCACAATTTTACTGTTCGAGTGCCTTTCTATCGAGAATGTTCCATTCCACATATGTCATGGCCGTTGTCTTCTTTGTTTTTCCGCTCAATGGTAGGTACAGATCTTTCTGATACAGATAATATTCCATCTGCATCTTCCACAGTGGGAATTTTTTTCCATTAAATTTCTCGACCCTAAACTTACCATCTTCCGCCATTGCTCCCACTCGAACCAAGAACCCTTCTTTCCTGCGAGTTTATCAGCCAAATATACCTTCGACTCTGATACTAGTTGTTAGAAAATTATATATTATGGAGCAATGCAACAAATAAAATATGTAGAAAATAAAAGCACAAAAAACACATAAAACTAGAGAGACACAGATATACGTGGTTCACCCAGTTTGGGCTACGTCCACCCCGAATAGCTAGTCCTTCCTTTTTATTATCCAGCAAAAATGAGGAGACAAAACCTACATCAGATCCGCTGTAATATCCTCTGTTCTCTCTCACAGTCTCCCTCTCTGTTTCTCACTCCAAGAATACACATACAATACACAGCCACAATACAATGCCCTCATAAAAACGAGGGGTTGCCTTCTAGGGCAAAAAACCCTAATCTAAACATAACTTCTACCATCAGATCATTTGCCTAATGAACGGCCCAGATTGACTAGAAATTACTATACTTTTACAAGGAAATTTTACATCTGTTTTTAGCTTCAGGGGCGCTGCCCTCGAAAACCCCCCCTGGACCCCCCACGGCAGCGATTAATTATGGGCGGCATTGCCACCCCTTTTAAGGTATAGGGGTCCAATGCTGTGATACAAAGTAAACAAGATAATCAGGCTCCACACCCAACAATTTAAGTGAACAAATCTCTCATGCCAAAGTATGCTCACATCATCATTATGAGCAACAAAAACCGAGGGAAGAGATGATGACCCAAAATTATCAAACTTATACAACCTTGTGGAATCATCAGCAATGCCAATAGCTAAAATATGTTTAGGATATTTGAGGTCCTTGACTATAACATCATGAGGTGAGAATTCTATTATTTTCCCTTCACCTGAATGAGTTATCTGATAAATAGATAGAAGGTTGCATGACAAGGTAGGAACACATAGTACATCATTAAACTGACCATTATCTAGATGAATGATTCCAGATCCTACAACACTAAGAGATCTATCATGACCAACATAAATATGTTTGGTGTTACAATCATTTAAAGAAGAAAACATGGATTTATTTTTAGCCATGTGGTAAGAAGCTCCAGAAGCAATGAGCCACTCATGAGAAGGAGAATAAGAAGATACATTTAATGTATAACCAGATCTTGATGCTTGACAACCACAAGCAGAAAGTGCCATGCCCGAAGATGAAGGTGAATAGTGCTCCAAATTGATGTTGTGCTTCTTCATTGTTGCTTCTAAGGCTTCCATATTCTTAAAACATTTGGAATCTATATGTGCATCCCGATTGCAAAAGTTGCAATGTCTATCTGCCTTTCTCCCTTTGTTTTGATTTTCCCTATTATTTTGGTTATTTGATTTTTCAGTTTGTGGTTGAAATTGCTTAAGGCCCTTGTTTGGTTTAGGACCATATTTTTTAGGATACTGCTTCTTGGGATTCTTTTGATGTGGTTTTTTTTGGGCTGCTAAGGCTTTCTTAGAAGCATTTCCAGTAGGGATAAGACCAAGGTGTAAAATGTTTTCTTGTTCTCTTATCAAAGAATCACAAAAGGAATCAAAAGAGGGATTCTTGTAGGTGTTTCTTGAAGAAATGATGGCTTCTCTGAAGGAATGGAAGGCATAAAAAAATATAGAGTATGTAGGGCTAAGCTTAGCAAGAATGCAATAGATGAGGCTACCATCTTCCTTTTTGACCTTACACCCTTCTAAAAGAAGTCTAAGGGTCTTGAATTTGGACAAAAAGTCTTCAATAGATGAGAAATTATTAGGGTTCAAAGTAAGCAACTCATTTTCAAGCTGGTGGGCCCTAATTTGATTTTGAATTGCAAAAACATTATTTAGCTTTTCTAGGGCTTTATTAGGGGTGTCAACGTCAAGGATGTGAAATCGAAGATCTTGAGTAATGGACATTCCTATCAACCCTCGTGCTTAATATTGTCTATTTTCCCATTTAGGAACTTTATCATCATCGAAAATTTTAGTATCTTGGCCTGTGGCTATTCTATAAAGCCCTTTACTTCTAAGTATATCTACCATGTGAGGTAGCCATTGAAAATAATTGGTGCTGTTAAGAATAACCGGGCATGTACTTTCCATTTTTTTTTTTTTTTAAATGAAGTTGAAAAAAGCCGAAAATAACTGCTCCAACAGAAAGATCTCAAAAAATTAGGCCATTTAAAAAAAAATGGCTTCCAAATGAAGGAGTTATGCCTTTTGAAAAATATGAGTTGTAGATGCCGAATAGTTGCGGGAATGGGATGAAGTGCGGCTTTTTTAAAAAACAATTCCGCCCCTTTGAACAAATTTCTTTTACAAAAGAAGCTTAAGAAGGAGACTTGAATCCAAGACCTCTATTCTCATAAACTAACCCCTCACCAAGTGAGATATTAAAATGATCACGTTATTTTAGAAAGGAGGAAGGGGGGATTATTATTATTATTATTATTATTATTATTATTATTATTATTATTATTATTATTATTATTATTATTATTATTATTATTATTATTACCCTTCGGTGTGCGTGCCTTTTCCTGCACAAAAAACACAAAAAATGAGCAAAAAAAATAAATGAAAAGCTTTACGGCAGAATGTTAGATTCTCGGTTAGCCTTACTGGAAAATATCACTTTTTTCACTATTTCTGATTTCCTGAGATCGCACAAAGACGCGGGGAAAGAGCATACGTAGAAAAAAAAAATCATTTTTTCCTGTTTCTGATTTTCCAAGATTGCATGGAGCACACAACAAAGAGCGTACACAAAGAATAGGGTATAGATCTGGTAAATAAATAAAACCTTAATACAGAAAAAAAACCAAAATAAGCAGAACTATTAACAAATATAACTGAAAAATAGATGTTTTGTACCTCCAGATCTAAACTGACATAATTTGGGCAGTTGGAAACATTTTCGCATGAAACAAAAGGAATTCCTCACTGTAACAGATTCTCCAGACATAATCGAGCAGTTCTCCAAGCCCAAAAATGTTTATAAATAGTAGATCTACAAAACGAAATTCACATGCAGTCAAACCGGCTTCAGATTTTGATCAACAATGGATGCGGCCCTCAAAATAGCTCTGATACCACATAGGAATTTACAGGTTAAGTTTCGTAGATCAAGAACCAAAGGTCACCTCTCAAAAATAGATCAAAAATCAATACACCAGTATAATCACGCGGTTAAAACCCTCAAAGAGGGAAACAATCCATGCCTTGAGCCAACGCGGCCACTTCAGGGAATTTATTAATAAAAGAAAAGTTACATATGTTTCTCTCAAACGGTTACTGGAAAAATGACCCTCCATGCTATTTAAATAGAGATCATGGACCATTCGGGTGCTAAGCCATGGATCAAGTGTCGTTAGTACCAAGGTGAGAGATAACCGTTGGATCACTACAAATCGTGACCATCAGATTATAAGTTAAAATTTTATATGGTAAAGAAACACACTTTACCTAACTCTAAACTAGACTAAGTTATTCTTAACTATTTCCTATGTGTTGGAATATCCTAACAGAGATTCTCCCTTTGGGCTTCTTGTTCCTACATGTTGGTGTCATGTGATTTAGCAGATTGGTATACCAAATGACAGGGTAACATGGAACAAGTCTTTGGAGTCCTAGGACCTAGCCTTCCTGGACTCAGAGAGGGATCTCTCTGTTAGTCATCAATAATTTTTTTCTGATATCAAAAGATGACTAAATTCAGATCCTAGATTTCTACAAACAACATTTGAGATATATTGTGAGTTCTATAAATATCACTACCTTAATCATCCTAAATTTAATTGTTTCACTAATTTTCTCCTCTCTTTGCCTCCTAAAACATTTTACCCCACTGCTACAAAGAAAACTTCATTTTTGGGCATGTTTGCCTCATTTTATCACCTCACCCTCACCCTCATTCATAACCCTCTTCCTCTGAAAAGTCCACTTTACCCTTCTCTCAAAACCCTCATCAGTCCTCTTCATTTCATAATTTTTTCCTTTAAACATATTAAATAATGTAAAAACCCTCTTTTTACATTGTTTAAAACTAAATCCTATCGAGTCCTTTAAAAATTATACATAAAATTCTATTTTTTTGTGTAAAACCCGCTCTTTTGCATAAATAAGGCCTTAAACCCCTCCCTTCTTAAGTCCTAGCCCCCTTCAACCGCATAAGACCTTGGCCTTCCACTATCATTAGTCCCTTCCACCTATAAGCTACCCTTCCACCTTTTATTTTTATTAAATCCCAAACCTTATCATATACACCCCAAAACCTTTGAAAAATTAAAGCGGGCCCCGCCTTCCCTTTACTCCTGAAAATCCTCCGCTAACATTATATATTAACACATTCATGTTAATATTTAAGCCCAGGGCCCCATCGTCCTCTTTCGACCCCACCATCCAATCGCTGATCGACACCTATGCCTGAACTCCGCTCCTGAAACCTTCTCACCACTACCCTGAACCATTCCGCACCATTGATCTCCAAACCCGAGATCCAATGGCCCGAAATGCATATCGCGTAAAAAGTCAAAACGGGTTTAAAATTCTTTAAACCACATGAAATAATCAGTTTCTGTCGGCCAAATGTCACTTCCTAAACCATATCGCATCTTTTTGGCCCAATATTGTTTACCGCCCATTTCTCGCCCAATAAACCACTTATGGTTTTCGAAAACCATTTTTCCCCTCTGCGCCATAATTCATTTTTCCACCTGGTTCCGCATATGGAAACTTGCCCCTGCACCATTTCTCCCTCTGTAAATACTTCCCGACCACCCAAAAACCCCGAAAATGCAATCACACCCACCCCGCATGGTTTTAAACTAACAGTTTGTTTTATGTGCATGTTTTTAATGGAAAAAAGGGTCCAGATGTCCTCCTACAATCCATAAAAAATGAATAAAACCCCTGGGTGACGATCTAGGGGTATTGATCCAAAAATTAGGGAGATCAAAGGCCTTCTTAGAGTTTGATTGATGATGGAGCATTCTCATTGATGGATCATAAATCCTCCAGCACATATAGAACACTTCCCTGCACAAAGGAAAAACACAGACATTCAAAGAAGCAGTAGAATAAAGGAAGATCAGAAGGATTAAGAGCTAATATTTATCAAAGGAAAAAAACAAAAGATTAGCTAGGCAGACAGTAAAGCATAAAGACAAAGTTTAAGGCTTAAAGACACAGATTAAGGATAAAACAAAGGGTAGAGTTGTTGGGGTTCCTATGTTTTGGAAGATTTGGCAATACCAAAAGATAAGACAACATCAAACCACTTTGGGATCCTAGGATCTAGCCCTCCTAGATCTGAAGAGGGATATCTCCATAAAACAAAGAATGATATATATCTTTGAAGCTCAAAATGAGATATTAGGCTAGGTATGAAGCACAAGGGGGGTTTAAATGATGTGGTTGGTTTTTGAGTTGGTCATGAGATCATCAACTGAGAACATAATGGGAGGAAAGGAGCAAAGCAGTAGGATGTTTCGGCAAAAGAGAATGAGTCAAGACTGTGCCATCCATTGGGCTATGGAGTCATGAAAGGGGATTACTTGCACACAACTAGCCAAGGCTTTTAGAGGGCAAGTCATCTATACTAAGGGATATTTTAGATAGATGGTGGAATGTAACATTAAGAGCGAAGGTGAAAGAAGGAAATAAACCCAATTTCTGTCTATAGATCAGGTCAGAGGTCATTTAACTCCAGACCTGCTTGGACATACTCAAAGACAACTTTCGATGAAGTCATGAAGGGGGAAGCTTATAGATCGGACCAGAGGTCATTTAAATCCAGGTCTGCTTTAGCATGCCCCAAGGGAAAATAGATATAAGATTTAACACCGAGCTAGAGTCTATAGATCGGAGAAGGACTTTTAACCTTCCCTGCTTTGACGCCAGCTAGGACATCCAAGCAATAAACCCAAATTCATACATCAGCTAGCAAGGAATAACAGCTGCAACACTGGTTAAATTACAAGAAATTGCTCTTAGATTCACAATCAGTGGAACACATTGAAGGTATGGAGAGTAGAAACATAGGGTACCATGTGAGGGTAAATCCTATTCCATATTTTTGATGCGTACCAGAAGAAAGTGAACAACATGAAAAAATGTAATAAAACAGTGTAAGAGAAAACATCACCCGTATTAATAGACTAAGATCCTGTGAAATTTTCTTGATTAATTGATGCAAAACCAATCACATACATTGAGCTCAATGGTTGATTACAGTCTGAACTTTATCCTCCTAGCCTACTGCATTACAAACTACTCAGCTACCCTCCCCCAAAACTATTCTAACAGCTAAGAAAATTCGCTTAACAGCAACAACAACAACGCAACCCTTTACAATATGTTCTTGGGGATTCTTATAGGAGAATGAATAATAGCAGGAGTAGATGTTCATTTATTTTGATTCATTAAGACAGAGTGGAGGAAGTGTTCGAGCCCACTCTTCTTAATGGTTCTGCAGTGCTGTACTCTGTGGTTTGGTTCAAAGGTCTTTGTCAGGTTGATATTGACCTCGGATGTGTTCTTGAAGTCCTTCTGGTTATTTGGAACTCTGCGCTGCCTTCTGGAATTGGTGAACTAGATATAAATTCTGTGGGAATCCATGCTTCATAATTGTGGTCCTGACAGTCTTTAAGAAGATTTTGTCAGTGTAATTAACAGTTTCTGGGCTCAAGGAAGCATGGAGACTTCAGTGGAAAGGTGTACTGTCTGGAGAAAAAATTTCTGCTAGCGCTGGAAGCACTGATAAGACTTGACAGTGTGCTTAGTATTCTAACCACGTATTATCCTTTGAATAAGTATTAGATGCTAAATATGCAATTAACAGGCCCAGTTCTCTCTAATCCTTCTCTGCTGTTTCACTGGCCTCTGCTGTGATGGCCTCTCTGTATTCCAAATCACAATGGATGTGATTATGGAAAAAGGAGTGAATTTGGCACTCTGTAACAACCCTGCACAATAAAATAAACCTGTTATAAGAACCAGGGGTGGCGGAAGACATGCTATGAAGGCCTGCGGAATGGTGGCGGAACAGTGGAAACGGAGGCTGTGGAGGAAAAAGGTGAACATGCAATGAAATGGAGGCTTGGTGGAAGAATGAATGTGGGCCATCTGATCATATGGGATAGACGGTTGCGATCAAATTGCATCGAAAGGTGGTAGGGGTGACACTTTTGGGAACTTCCGATTAGCGATGCGCAATTGAGTGTCAACCGTCCGTTCTGGAACAAGATTGATGACGGAGATTCAATCGACAGGGAGACAGACGGGGGTAAAGGAGTAGAGTGGGAGGAATAAGGGCTGTTGGATCAGAATGGATGGACAACAGAGATTGGAACGGTGGTTGAAAATTGGGGGAAACGGGAAGCGGTGCATTAAGTTTTTCCAATTGCGATGGGAGCGATCGACCATTGGATTAAAACGTGAATCAACGGCGGAGACTGTAATCGAAAGGGTAAACAAGGGAAGAGGCGAGGTGCGATAGGACTTGCGCAGACCATCATATCTGTATAGATCGACGGCGAGTATTGCACCCGCGCTCTAAAAAACATATTACCATCACATCTGAGATTTTGACTTTGCAAAGAAAATGCACTCCACTCCGCCCTTCCGATTGCGATTAGTGCCCGGGCCATTAGTGCTTTGTCTCGGGCACCGGGCATATGGGGAAGTGGTTAAGGGGGCTGGCCGAAAGGGGCTAAGCCTGATATATGAAGGAAAGTGGATTTTTAAAGGCCTAGAGCAGGTTTCGATAAAAGGAAAAAAAAGGACTCCAAGCCAAACAAGGGGTGTTTGCAAGGTTTAAAGGGGAATTTGGGATGATTGGGAGGGTTAATGAGGGAATTTGAGAGAGAAGAAAGGTGATGAAAACAAGGGTTTATAAGGGGTGAAATAGGGGAAAAATGCCTTTTGAGCATCTTCTTCACCAATAGAGAGGCTTGATGATGGGAGTAGAAGTGAGGATTTACCAAAGGGCATAAGGCACAAGGAGGCTTTAAGGATGATGTGTTTTCAGGGGAAATGCATGCCTTGAAGACTCAAAAAACATTTTAGCCCCCTTTTTGCTTGTCAAAAAATTCATAGGGGGCTAACAGTGGCTCCACATGGGGATGGCTTCTTCTTGAAGGAGTCAAGAATTCAGAGAATGATCCTTGGTGTAGGCCAGATGCCTGGTACTTGACACATCCCTTTCTTTCTTATATTAGCTGCCACAAATCATGAAGACATCATATCATTAGAAATATTCTCCCAAACAGCTACCTACCCAAACTATAGTCCTAATATTTTTTCTCCTGGGTGAATTTGGACTAGCAGACCCTTTACATCATCAAATTTTTACGAACAGGAAAATAAACCTACTCTATTTCTACCCTTATTACTCCATGAGACTAGATTAAACTGTTGGCCTCATAGTTTCTCTACCTAAAATAATGTCTGCTAGGATTAAACTGTCTAGCCAACTTCTTATCTACATTCTAAGACAAAAATTGAAAAATAGTCAAGCCAGGATTAGACTGTCTGGCTTTCTGTGGACCAAGGCACAGAGACAAAACTGCTCATGGACTGAAAACTTTGTAGAAATTTAAAACAAGTAACTAAATGCTCATAGGCCGAGCTTTATTGAGCTTTTCCTACCTACCCTACTCTAACTGGAATATTTACAAGTCTATCTTACAAACATTGTCTTCCAATGCAACCAGTCCATCAAGTGATCCCATGACTGGTCTTTCTTGCTCAACTCCTTGAGCATGCAGGATGGGCAGGGCCGCTCCCGCTCTTTTTGTTCCACAATAGCAGCTTCAAAAAATTTCCTTGCTGTCTACAAAATGCTGCTCAATAATACCTTTGATCCTTCCTCAAATTTTTGCTAGAAATGAACATAAGGATCATGAAATGATACCTGGTGGTGAACATTTGGCAAGAAGGCTTCGACCAAGCTTCCTTCTTCTTGCATTGGATTGAGAAAAAGACTCTCTTGGGGTATAGTGTCTCCTTCATCTTCTGAATTGGAGGACTCATCGTATATTGCAACCAAGTCTTCTTGGAGCTCTGATATATTCTTCTCTGTTGGGCCGAGCTCTGTGAAAATATCTATGTATTCTTGAGCAGGGGTATCTTCCATTTCTTCCTCTTTTTCAAGACAAGGCACCTTGCTTTCATCATGCTCAAGAATATCTTCCTTGCTTTCCTCCGCATCTTCTGAAGGGAAAGACTGTTGATCCCTGATCTCATGACACTCATCACTGATGCTTTCGTAACTTTCCCCATCAGTGTCATAGATAGTTTGACTAGGTTCATTTCTTCCTAAAGTTGCTGGCCCTGGCTTTCCTCCCATGGGTCTACTGATGATGGTTCTGCAAGCTCAGCTTCCTTCTGTAAAAAATCATCATCAAATAGATCATAACTAGGAAATTCATAATCGAAAGCAATATCACCAATCAAACCTATCGAATTGTCAGAAGGTCTTTCTTCATCCTGATCCTTAGAGGAGTTCTCTGGATCTACATCAGTTCTGTAGAAGTTTGTAGAGGTGGAATGCGTGTTTGATATCTGGTCCATCTCTTCTTCTGTCAATGGAGGAATTTCTTCTTTATCACGGACAGAAGAGTCGCAGTCCTCTACTTCTTGTATGAACTGATCCTGAGGCTAGATATCTTTGTGAGCCTCATCTCGAACATTTTCTAGAGCAAGAGCAAACTCCAGACCAATATCATCATACATGTCTTGCTCATCATCCTAGTCTGGAGTTGGCCCTTGCTCGGGAAAATGCATGGGTTGTTTTAAATCATCAAAATTTGCAGTTAAACTAGCCATATGCATTTCCAGCACTTCACCAAACATGTTTGCTAAGCTATTTAATTAGCCTGCCAAAGCATCTAGCTTTGCATCTCTGTCCATGTCTGGATCCATGTTTTTTTAAAGAAGGTCACTGCATCTTCTCAACCAGTTCAGAGTCTTCTACTAGTGGAGTCGTTTGGTCTATTGGGAATTGTGGAGTGTGGAGTCACCAAGTGGATGAATGTGAACATTTGAAACAGGCTGCTATCCACCATCAACATTTTATGCCAATCTAGGAAAAGTGGTCTTGTTCCCTAGTGAAGTCACCATTATGTTTGGGTTCCTATGTTTTGGCAGATTTGGCAATACCAAAAGATAAGACAACATAAAACCACTTTGGGATCCTAGGATTTAGCCCTCCTGGATCCGGAGAGGTATCTCTCCATAAAAAAAAGAATGATATATATCTTTGAAGATCAAAATGAGATATTAGGCTAGGTATGAAGCACGAGGGGGGTTTGAATGATGTGGTTGGTTTTTGAGTTGGTCATGAGATCATCAACTGAGAATGTAATGGGAGGAAAGGAGCAGAGCAGTAGGATGTTTCGGCAAAAGAGAATGAGTCAAGACTGTGCCATCCATTGGGCTATGGAGTCATGAAAGGGGATTACTTGCACAAAACTAGCCAAGGCTTTCAAAGGGAAAGTCATCTATACTAAGGGATCTTTTAGATAGATGGTGGAATGGAACATTAAGAGTGAAGGTGAAAGAAGGAAAGAAACCCAATTTCTATCTATAGATCAGGTCAGAGGTCATTTAACTCTAGACCTGCTTGGACATACTCAAAGATAGCTTTCGATGAAGTCACGAAGGGGGCAACTTATAGATCGAACCAGAGGTCATTTAACTCCAGGTCTGCTTTAGCATGCTCCAAGGGAAAACAGAGATAAGATTTAACACCGAGCTAGAGTCTATAGATTGGAGAAGAAATTTTAACCTTCCCTGCTTTGACACCAGCTAGGACATCCAAGCAACAAACCCGAATTCATACATTAGCTAGCAGCGAATAACAGCCGCTACAATGGTTAAATTACAAGAATTTACTCGTAGATTCATAATCAACAGAAAACATTGAAGGTAGGGAGATCAGAAACATAGGGTACCATGCGAGGGTAAATCCTATGCCAGATTTCTTATGCGTACCAGAAGAAAGTGAGCAGCATGAAAAAATGTAATAAAACAGTGTAAGAGAAAACATCACCCGTTGTAATAGACCAGGATCTTGTAAAATTTGCTTGATTAATTGATGCAAAACCAATTGTTAGTATGAATCCTTTGTCGAAGTGTACGAAAAAGGACCACTTTAGCTACGCATAACTAATAGCCCTAACAACAAAATTGGCTGCCAATATCTTCAGATCTGCATTTAGTTGAACAAGAAAAGAGCTGCAAAAAACCAGATCTATGCATGGAAAGAAATTAAGTAGTAAAAACAAGGGTTTGCTCCATATACCAATAGACAAGACAAGAACAATTTTTGAAAGAATTTTTGTATTAATTGGGCACTTGGGAGGACAACAAGAAGGCGTATCCAATTCTTCTCAGTGGGATGGGTTCTTGGAAGTCCTCAGCACTTCAGATCTAAGATTTCTCTCTCTGGTTGGTGTAGAAAACCCAATGCAAAGAATAGAGCTCAATGGGAGCTCACACAGCAAATGATGGAAAAATGTGACCAAGTGTATAGATCCAGAGTGATCTAATAGGCAACAAAAGGTGAAGAATGGTAGGAAAAACCCTCCTATTTATAACAAAATATTGGGTCATTCTAGATCTTGGTGCATGGTTTAACCAGATCTAGATCCACTTTTTATGGAATATTTTATTATATTTGTTGGAGGGAAAAAGTATTTGACTTGGGTCAAATCCCTTGATTTGTCAAAAATAAATAAATAAATGATTTATTTATCTTTTTAAGGAAGCGGTTAGAAGATAATCAAATAAATAATGATTTATTCAATTATTTAAGGAAGTGGTTGAAAGATAATTAAACAAATAATGATTTATTTAATTATTTGTGGGTGATTTGGTCATATTTAACAAGGAATATTATCTAAATAAGATTTAAATAATTATTCCTAGAAAATAATAAGATAAATGAAGGTTTATCTAATTAATTTCTTTGTTTTTGGGTTAAACATGTCTGGGAATAATAATTAAATTATGGTTTAATTAATTAATCCATGAGGAAAATTAAACAAAATAGGTTTGTTTCATGTTTCCTTTTGGGGTTTTCTGTTTAGACCATAAAAAACCTAATAAATGTGGTTTATTAAGTTATTTAACATAGTGACGGAAATTTTACTTAGGGTAAAATTGGGCTTACATGGTGTACTTGGGTCCATCTAATGATAATAGGTTAGATGACCAAAAAATGGTGTAACAGATTGCCCCCCAGCATGCGAGTGTCAGGAGAAAATCGTATGACCGAAGTATGTTGTAAGAACTCAATCACCAGACAACAAAAGGGAAGTCAGAGAGAGAGACACAAGGTAGATAGTGTGCTAAATAACTAGACCCTGAGGAGACGAGACTCGCAGGTGCAACAAGTCTCAATTTATGAGAAGGTACCTGTGCTGAAGGCGGCGGGGGAGGCATACCTATGCTCGCTGAGACAAAGTACAAAAGAATAGTGTGTCCAGTAAATAAGGGACCGAACCATAAAGTACAGCCGACATAATCATGAGCTAGATAAAAATACAATGAATAATCCCACATTCATGTTGTGCCTGGGATAACAGCTAGGACTGATACAATAATATCTGAGTACATGAGATACAAATACAACCCAAATGCCCCCTGAAAATGGGGAAGGGCTCACAAAATCTGACTGATACATGCAAATCAAAGAGGTGCTACAAGTGGCTGAGGCCAACATCACCAAATATCTGGAGCTGCATCGAAGGCTGCAAAGAGGAGGTCATCCGGGCATGTGGGGGGCTACCTGCAGGGCCACCCCCTCATGAGGGTTGAGACATCTCACACACACCCAGGAATCATCAAGAGCTACTGATGTATCACTGAACCATCAAGTATACAGATCTCGATCATGCTGAAAGGAGCTGGAGTGGAGAAACAACCAAGTCAAAGGAAAATGAGAGATCCCTTTGCTTGATCCGAGGCACCGAACAAGAGTGGAAGCTGGAACCAAGGTACACCACCCTCTAGACCTGGCTTCTGGAATGAATGAGCTGATGTCGATAGAAGAAGGTCCGCCATAGGTGAGGTGATGAGAGATCCTCAACTAAAGCACGAGATAAAATAGTAGAGCGAAGGACAGACTGACACTAATGGTAATAGTGAAGTGGAAAGAACTGAGTAGCGAATGGACGACTTCCCTTGTTAGAGAATAAAGGGCATGAATGACATGGCAGCGACTGACACAATATCCTAATGGATAGGGGACAGTGGGACTGAAGGTCATAAATTGCAACACAAGAGAGAGACCACGCAATGAAGGATGGAGGGCTATAGCGGGGTAAAAAGGGACTCGGGATAGACTCCATGAATGTGATGATGACTCAACTTGGATGCTCTAAACAAGGGCGACTCGATGGTGCTGCCACACAGTAAAGGCCCAATGGGGGACCATGAAAACATGAGTACAAGATGGTAACTCATGACGAAAATCGACATGAACAAAGACAAGTAAGGAGGCAAAATGGTGCCCCAAGTACAAGTGTCGTAAGTGAGGAAATTCGGTTTTAGGGAGAGGTGAAGTGACCCTTCTTGGAAAAAATGTGTCTAGGTGAAGTATCAAATCACAAAAATCTAACAAATAACCATTTTAGAGCTCGGTGAGATCTTTCCAATGGTGTAGACGGTTTTTCAAACGGGGCTACGGTATGGTCACAGTAGTTGAAAGAAGAAACAGTGGTTCTCTTTTAATAAGGCAGTTTTCCCTCCAAATTCACTCATTTTCTATTGTTGCTGTGGTGAATGTAGAGAGGAGAGAAGGCCCTAAATCTTGTGGCGAGCGTAGCGGACAAACCGACCATTGGAATCGAGATCCGTCAGTTGCAGGTAAGAGGCCTAACCTTACTCTTTCATTTTGATGGATTGAAAGTTCAGTTTAGGGGCCAAAATCTCGGAAACAGACCCTCCTTCATCTCTACGGCCGGGTCGCACTTTTTGGGCAAAAATGTGCGACCTGGGAAGTAGGTTTCAGGGCAAAAAGTGCGACCTTGTCCCAGAATTGGGCAGAAAACTGCGACCTGGGAGATGAGGGGGTTTTAGTGCTGTTTTATGGCTGAGAGTTGGGTTTTTGTTTTTGGTTATGGTATTCCCTATTTGTATGCTGAAAAATATGATGTTTTTGTGTAGGTATGGTAGATATACGGGTTAACTGGAGAGAGAGAGACCTGGGTACATTACGGGCAGAGATCCAGGCAGATCAGGGTGTCCATCGTGTGTTGGCCAGGTTTGTGGTTCTAAAGTTTTTGGAGAACACTTTGATGAGAGCTGGAGAGCCCTTGTTGGCCCGAATTATTAGTTATTGGGATCCAGAGCATGAGGTCTTTGCAGTGCAGGGGCACAGGATCAAACTGACAGTCCAGGATGTGTATTTCCTGACAGGTCTCCTGCCACTTGGGATGGTGAGAAACACGCAGCCAGTATTACTGTGGGGGTGGCATATCATGGAGCGACATTGTCGACCGGGTCTCCAAGTCAAGGGGACTCGGATACCGATCGAGGATCTAGAGAGGCTAGAGACTCGTGCAGTGGCCACAGTGGTGCTGCGTATCCTGGGCAACCAGGCACTCCATCACATCACTCGGGGGCAGATGATGATTGTGGTGATTGTGTTGAGTGGGACCTACTATGGGTGGGCCCAAATGATGCTGGTGTCGCTCTGCAAGCGGCAAGTGAACCACGATTTCTCGTATGGGACTTTATTGTGCACCTTCTTCTTTGAGAAGATCCCGACCTTGCGGCCTCTTATACAGCTCCCAGATGGGGGCCCGAGAGAGCCCAGGATGCACCGGTGGGGGCAGCTAATGTGCAGAGGAGGAGGAGGGGCAGTCGGGCGAGTGTTTTGACCTGAGTTCTTTGCCCATTGGGATCAGATGCTGTTATACATAGACGACTATCCCTATAGTGGGATGAGTTATTGTGGGGATCCAGACCTACCACTTCCACCTGGTCGAGTATGGGGTCCCGATGGTAAGTGATAAGTAACTATTATTGTATGGGCATGTTAAATTTATTGAATAGTAGACATGGTACTGATTCATGTACTTTTGGTATGCAGATATAGCTCCGGTAAAACCGGCCGGATATATGGGACGCCCGGCAGCCTCTGGAGCTGCAGGGCTGAGTGGGTCGAGAGCAGCACACAATGAGGATGTGGCCACCCTTTTGGAGGACATCCGCCGTAGATGCGATACATTGCTGACCAGAGTTTCAGAGCATGGGTGGCAAGACTTAGACGACCAGTATGTGGAGGCATGCATTGGTCTTCCCTCGGAATGGCGAGGTGTCATGCGGCGCATGGCGATGGCCGGTCAAGGCATACGTGATCTATGGGCTGCAGGGGCAGAGCCATTGGCTCGGGATCCGCCAGATAGTGAGTAGGTGTGGGGCATGTGGTGCCCCCTAGTGTGTATGTAGGGGCAGGTGGTGCCCCCAGTTTTGAGTTTTTTGTAACATGCTATGGGCATGTCATATGTATCAGAGTAGATGGACTCTAAACACATGTTTTGCGACACATATTATGGATATGCATTTTTTTAAATTATTATGAATGTTATTGTCTTGTATGAAATGCGTGTGATAAATGCCAATCTAGAACATGGTTTGCAATACTATCTACATAGTGATTCTGTTCTCGAGGTACATGGTTGAAAGTGATGGTTTCAAATGCATGTATCAAGAGTTTCACTCGTAAATAGCGTCTAAACAGCACAGGGTTATGCACACGATAAACACCATTTAGTTGCATGACAAGAAGTAGGGAATCCAAATGAACATGCAGATGGAGGATGCGATGGAAGAGGGCATCAGCTAAGAGACCACGCACTGCATCATATTCGGCCTGATTTTTGGTGGCAGAACCAATGCAGACCCCATTAGAGAGGACAAGGGCATGTAAGGGGGTGAAAATGGCCCAACCTGTCGAGGCTAGATTATGGGAGTAACGACTTGCACCATCGGCGTAACCGATAAAGGGTGGGGACGGGAGGTCCTGCAGAATGGTGTCACAAGACAACAAATGGGGGGAGGAGATACAATGATGGCAGCGTGAGTGGACAGAAGACATCGAGCAGCAACTGTGGGAGGGAGTGCAAGGGGTAGGATGACGATGACTCATATACAAACTAGAGGGTGGTATATGAGGGCTATCGGGAGCGTGGCGAGGACTCGGGCTGTGGAGGTCAACAGAGACACGGGTGGAGTGATCTCGTGTATGGGTAGAACAGAGGGGGTCAGGTGAAACAACAGGGGAGGATGTAGGGGGACTGGGCTCCAAGTGTCTCGCAGAGGAGGATAGGTAAAGAATGGTCGTAGTAGACTCCGCCATCTGAACATTGGGGGGAGGGGGGGGAATGTTGATGGGAGCGGGGGGATCCTCAGGCTGGCCCGA
This sequence comes from Pinus albicaulis, assembly GCA_034641835.2. Classification (NCBI taxonomy): domain Eukaryota; kingdom Viridiplantae; phylum Streptophyta; class Pinopsida; order Pinales; family Pinaceae; genus Pinus; species Pinus albicaulis. The sequence goes on from CM076584.1 coordinate 1,486,062,903, forward strand.
AGCATACTGCGCGAGTATGGGAAAGGTGGATTGATTTTGTTCAACCTCATACTCTCGGACTACCTCTAAAGAGGCGCGGTAATGCGTTAGGTGAGGACAATGGTGGGAGTAATGGCCATGGACTCCGCACAAAGCACAGGATTTGTTGGTGCGGAGGGTCTTGGGGTTCTTGGTTACAGATGAAGAAGGAATGGAGGCTTCAGGGACCGTAGATTCGGGGAACGCGACTTTAACCATGGGCTGAATACGGGGCAACTCGGGACAAGCATGGGTGGCATGACCGGCGACATCACACAAGGCACAAGGCTTTGCAGGCGGAGGAGGGGTCGGGTCAGTCGTGGTGGTCTTGTCTTTGGGTGCCACCTTGCGAGCTTTTCCTTTCTTCCCGGGAGCCGTCATGATAGGAGAAGGGTCCTGTGGAGGTGCTGGGGGCATAGTGGCAATGGAGGAAGCGAGGGGGACCGGTTGAACTAGAGTCAAAGCCATGTAGGGTTTGGGGTGACCAGGAGGGGTAGCGGCTGGAGGATCAAGGTACCAGACCGGTATGCCCAAGGTGAGGTTAGGGAGAGAGAGGGTGGCCATGACGGGGACAGAATACACTCTGGGAGGGGGAGCCAGGAAAGGTATCTTCCCAGCAGGGTAATGACCAGGAGGGATGGCACCGAGATGGTTAAGGCCTGGGGGAACCGATTCAGGAGGATAAAGCGGTTCAGGGAAACTAGCTGTAGGGGGAGGGCTAGAAGGAGGAGGTCCAGCTGGCTGAGATGAATGGCTAGGAGCAGGTTGCGGAGGGTGAGGGGGAGGTTGCTGACTAGTCGAAGCAGGCCGCTTAAGGGCAGCCTGAGACGATTGCATCATGCAAACATTCGATAAGCTAGGATCAGTGATAGGAGGAGGGGGGAGATTAGGAAAAGTTCCAAGCAGGGAGGAATATTTGTAAACGCCGGGGGAGACACTGGTCAAGGAATTGATGGTTTTCTTGTTGGCTACAGAAGAGATGGTCGTCTCAGGTGAGGTCTGAGATTTTGGCTCATGATATGTCAACTGGTCAATGGTGACTATCTTTCCATTATGGGGGAAAGACATATTGCAGAAAACCGCGGATGGGACAACATACATAGCATAGGTGTAGCTTCGCCCCAATAGAATGTTGTAGTCTAACGGGGCATCTATGACTTCGACGTCAATGCAAACAGTCTTACCGGAGAGGGTGATAGGACAATTGCAAAACAGGCCAATGGGCTGGGAGGCATGGCCGTCCCACACTCGGAGGGTGATCATGGAAGGGGCCAACTTAGGGGATCCGAGTTGCTTCCAAACCGAAGCGAACATCACGCAGGTGGATGCCCCCTCATCAATTATACACCGGGAAACATTGGCATTCCGGATTTTGACTGGGATTTGGAAGGCGACGGAAGGAGGGAGAGGAGGATGGTCCGATTGAGTGGCATTGAAAACAATCATTTGGTCATGAGCAGGATCTACAGTGCCCACGGCAGATAGTAGAGCCTTCTTTTGGGAAGGGCACGACTGGAGGAGTTCCAGTGTTGAAATGGCAGCAGGAGATTGCACCAAATCATCTACTATGCTATACGAATGAGAAACTTGACCAGAAGCATCATTTCGACGTAATGGTCCCTTAGGAATCTTTGGATGGACCTCAAATTTGGGTTGAGGGATATGTAAGGGGCCATTGGATGTTGAAAGAGGCTCTGTAGAACCGGAAGAAGAGGACTCGGGGGCAGACTGAGCGGGAGGCTTGGGGTACTGGCGAGACCGAGTTTGAAGGTGAAGGTCGACAGTTGGGGATGGATCAGAGGTCATCATGAGGATCTGGTAATTGGAGGAACCAGAAATGGAGGGTGGAGTGGAGACCCACCCGTCAAGTGGTTGGGTAGCCACGAATCCTTGTTGAGGGAAAGGATCAGTAAACACAGCTGGTTGAGTAGTGGCCACATTAGGGGGAGCATGAGGGGAGGCATGTTGTCCGTGCAATGTGGCTTGAGACTCCCACATCTGCTACATATGTGGTAAAAGGGGACAATCGTGGGTGTAATGACCGTAAACACCGCAACACGAACAAGGCTTGTTGGTACGAAGAGGCCTGTCCGGCTTGGGCTGAGTGCCCTGTTGCTGGTTAGCAGTGTTAGGGTAAAGACCTTGAGGATTGGGTCCACAAGTACCAGGGGTAGATTTATTTGGATTGCCTCTCCGCCTTCTTTGAGAAGAAGGGGGATTAGTCGCACCCTGCTGTGCAAATACTTGCCCTGAAGGGGGCTGTAGGTGCTGTTGTTGGGGTTGAGGAGGCAAGGGAGGTGGAAGCGCATATGCTGGAGGAGCTAGCACACCAGGCTGCAGATAAGGGTAATGGTGAGGTTGGGCAACATTGTGGTAAGCAGGAGGGTGGGCAAAAGAAGGAGGCATGCCGTATCCTGGGTACATGCTACCGGGAGGGGGAAGAGTGCTAGAGGTGTTGGCCCCTCTGTGAGGGAGACCGTATCCCATAGGAGGTTGAGCATACGGATGGGAGAGGGCTCCAATGATACTGTCGGTGAAATGAGATGCCCCTAGGGCATTAGCGCCACTGGGCCTGGGGAGGTCAGGAAGGACGGTATAAACATAACTAGACTGGGCATAGATCAGGTCATATTTCAAGGCTATTTGGAGGGTGGCTTCTTCGGTTTGAGGGAAATGGGAGGCGACATCTTTGCCGATGGGAGCTAGGAGAGAGTGAAGGAACCAATCCATATAGATCCAATCTTCGAAGGGGGGAGCTCGACATAAGCTGCGTCTACGTCACCATTCCTGAACATGGGTGGAAGGGCGGGTCGAAGATGTTTGCTTAAAGGAAGTCAAGAGCTCCGTACCAGTATCGTATCGAAGAGGGAGCAGGAAGTAGAATAAAAAGGCTTGGGAAATGGTCGCAAAGGTGGTATGGGAAGAGATGGCTTGGTCGACATACCATTTAGAAGCTTCACCGGTAAGCATGCGTTGGAACAAACGAAGACGGATGGAGTCATCGGTAATGGAATTGGAGGAACACCACATGTGGAAATATCGGACATGATTGGTTGGATCTTCTCCAGCAAGGCCTTCGAACTTAGGGATGTCGGAGGGGAGCTTGGTTGGAATAGCAGGCCAACCAACATCGTGGCGGATAGGGTCATTGATCAACTGATTGAAATTGGGGAGGCTGAGGCCTGCAATGTACGGTAGCAAGGGTATGGCCGAGGTAGTTCCTGTGGCGGTTCCGCTAGTAGTGATTCCGGCATTAGGGCCTGGAGCACCGCTAACATTAGGCCCTAGACCAGACATAGTGAAGGTGACAGGGGGAGAACCAGGAGGAGAGGGAGAACCCAATGAATCAGGAGAGGAGTCGAAGTGCGGACTCAGAGGAGGACTGGCTCGACGACGGCGGGACGGAGCAGGTCAATCGACTGGAAACTGAGGGTGAAGGCCAAGAAGTCTCCGGGAAAGGCGCCTTGGGGGTGCAATGATGACGGGAAGAAGGAAACCGACAAGGGAAAAAAGGGACAGAATCAAGTGAGGTCAAGGGCAGAAAATGTGCAGTGAAAATTGATTTTAGAGTCTTTTCCAGGCAGTGTTAACCAGGCGCTTCTTCACTTAGGGTCAGTGTGTGGCGTGCGTTAATTTTAATTTTTAAAACCCTTTCCGTTTTGAGAGCAAGAAAAAGGTGTGCTGCATAACTGAAAATAAATCTGCAGAGAACAGTAGATAATGCTGAAATAACAGAAAATTAACAACTACTTTTGCGTCTATCTAACCCAAGAAGGCGGGTCTCTCAAAACTAGTCTAAAAAAGGGGAAAAAATCTAGTCAAAACACACGGAAAAGAGGCCAATAGATCTAAGGTAAAAAGGGACAGGGATCTAAAGGATAAAGCTACTGGAAAGAGGTGCAGATCACAGCCAAGAGACAGAGGCAAGGTGGCTGGAAAAAGGGAGGAAATCAGCAAAAAGTGGAAAGGACAGGGGGGAGGTCCTAAAGAGAGGTCTAAACAAAACGACAAGAGGTGATTTGAAAGGAAGAAAGGCTGAATTAAAGGGATCTAAGGAGGAAGTTTTAGATCTGAAAAAGGGAAGGCTGAAACTCTGAAAAACAGACGGCTGAAATAGCTAAAACTCTTCGACAAAAAGTGGAGGGTACTAAAGCCCTAGGGGGCTAGGTTCCCACTTAGATGAGTAAAAACAGATCAGAACTAGGTCAAAGCGGGCTGAGACAAAGGCTGGAAAACCCTGACAGAAGCTTCAGCAAAACCCAGAAAAATTGCAGAAAAACCACTAAAAAATTGGCAGGTCGCAGGTTCTAACTTGTTTTCAGTGCAGGTCGCAGAAAAGAGGCTGAAAAGTGCAACCTGGAGGTCCAGGTCGTACTTTTTGGGCTGAAAAGTGTGACCTCCCATTTCGGTTGTCTCGGCGGCAGATTTTCGGAAAAGTTGTCGTCTCAGTTGTGGCTTATGTCACTTACCTGCGCAATAGGGCCAGAAACACACGGAAGTTAGAAATTTTAATGTTTTAGGGTTTTATGTGAGAAAAAAAACATAAAAATAGGAAAAATAAACAACTGAAAAGAAGCCCTAGGGTCTGAAGTAGCTGGATATGCAGGAATATGAAAAACGACAACGGTCGTAATTTAAAACCCGTGTGGAGTCGCCATTTGTTAGTATGAATCCTTTGTCGAAGTGTACGAAAAAGGACCACTTTAGCTACGCATAACTAATAGCCCTAACAACAAAAGTGGCTACCAATATCTTCAGATCTGTGTTTAGTTGAACAAGAAAAGAGCTGCAAAAAACCAGATCTATGCATGGAAAGACATTAAGCAATAAAAACAAGGGTTTGCTCCATATACCAATAGACAAGACAAGAACAATTTTTGAAAGAATTTTTGTATTAATTGGGCATCTGGGAGGACAATAAGAAGGCGTATCCAAGTCTCCTCAGTGGGATGGGTTCTTGGAAGTCCTCGGCACTTCAGATCTAATATTTCTCTCTCTTGTTGGTGTAGAAAACCCAATGCAAAGAATAGAGCTCAATGGGAGCTCACATAGCAAATGATGGAAAAATGTGACCAAGTGTATAGATCCAGAGTGATCTAATAGGCAACAAAAGGTGAAGAATGGTAGGAAAAACCCTCCTATTTATAACAAAATATTGGGTCATTCTAGATCTTGGTGCATGGGTTAACCAAATCTAGATCCACTTTTTATGGAATATTTTATTATATTTGTTGGAGGGAAAAAGTATTTGACTTGGGTCAAATCCCTTGATTTGTCAAGAATAAATAAATAAATGATTTATTTATCTTTTTAAGGAAGCGGTTAGAAGATAATCAAATAAATAATGATTTATTTAATTATTTAAGGAAGTGGTTGAAAGATAATTAAATAATAATGATTTATTTAATTATTTGTGGGTGATTTAGTCATATTTAACAAGGAATATTATCTAAATAAGATTTAAATAATTATTCCTAGAAAATAATAAGATAAATGAAGGTTTATCTAATTAATTTCTTTGTTTTTGGGTTAAACATGACTGGGAATAATAATTAAATTATGGTTTAATCAATTATTCCATGAGGAAAATTAAACAAAATAGGTTTGTTTGATGTTTCCTTTTGGGGTTTTCTGTTTAGACCATAAACAACCTAATAATTGTGGTTTATTAAGTTATTTAACATAGTGACGGCAATTTTACTTAGGGTAAAATTGGTCTTACATGGTGTACTTTGGTCCATCTAATGATAATAGGTTAGATGACCAGAAAATGGTGTAACACCAATCACATACACTGAGCTCAATGGCTGATTACAGTCCCAAATTTCTCCTCCCAGCCTACTACATTACAAACTACTCAGCTACCCTCCCCCAAAACTGTTCTAACAACTAAGAAAATTCCCCTAACAGCAACAACAACAACGTAACCCTTTACAATATGTTCTTGGGGATTCTTATAGGAGAATGAATAATAGCAGGAGTAGATGTTCATTTAATTTGATTCATTAAGACAGAGTGGAGGAAGTGTTCGAGCCCACTCTTCTTAATGGTTCTGCAGTGTTGTACGTTGTATTCTGGTTCAAAGGTCTCTGTCAGGTCGATATTGGCCTCGGATGTGTTCTTGAAGTCCTTCTGGTTGTTTGGAACTCTTTGCTGCCTTCTGGAATTGGTGAACTGGATAGAAAGCCTACAGACCTCCATGCTTCATAATTGTGGTCCTGACAGTCTTTAAGAAGCTTATGTCAGTGTAATTAACCGTTTCTGGGCTCAAGGAGGCATGGAGACTTTAGTGGAAAGGTGTACTGTCTGGAGAAAAATGTTCTAATGGCGCTTGAAGCACTGATAAGACTTGACAATGTGCTTAGTCTTCTAACCACTTATTATCCTTTGAATAAGTATTAGATGCTAAATATGCAATTAATAGGCCCGGTTCTCTCTAATCCTTCTCTTCTATTTCACTGGCCACTGCTGTGATGGCCTCTCTGTATTTCAAATCACAATGGTTGTGATCATCGAAAAAGGAGTGAATTCGGCACTCTGTAACAACTCTGCACAATAAAATAAACATTTCATAAGAACTAGGGGTGGGGGAAGACATGCTGTGAAGGCCTGCGGAATGGTGGCAGAACAGTGGAAACAGAGTCTATGGAAAAAAAAGGTGAACATGCAATGAAATGGAGGCTTAGTGGAATAATGAATGTGGGCCGTATGATCATACGGGATGGAAAATTGCGATAAAATCACATCGGAAGGTGGTAGGGGTGACACTTTTGGGAACTTCCGATTGGTGATGCGTGATTGAGTGCTAGCCGTCCATTCTGGAACAAGATAGATGACGAAGATTCAATCGGCAGGGAGACAGACGGGGGTAAAGGAGCAAAGTGGGAGGAATAAGGGCCATTGGATTAGAATGGATGGATGACATAGATTAGATCGGGGGTCGGCAATCGGGGAAAATGGGAAGCGGTGCATTAATTTTTTCTAATTGTGATGGGAGCGATCGACCGTTGGATTAAAATGTGAATCAACGACGGAGATTGTAATCAGAGGGGTAACCAAGGGGAGAGGCGGGGCGTGATAGGACTTGTGCATACCGTTGGATCTGTATAGATCGATGGCGGGTATTGCACCCGCACTCTGTATAACATATTACCATCGCATCAGAGATTTTGACTTTGCAAATAAAATGCACTCTAATCCGCCATTCCGATTGCGATTAGCACCCGGGCCATTAGCACTTGGTCTCGGGTGTAGGGCATATGGGGAAGTGGTTAAGGGGGCTGGCCGAAAGGGGCTAAGCCTGATACATGAAGGAAAGTGGGTTTTTTAAGGCCTAGAGCGGGTTTTTATAGAAGGAAAAAAAAGACTCCAAGCCAAACAAAGGGTATTTGCAAGGTTTAAAGGGGAATTTGGGATGATTGGGAGGGTTAATGAGGGATTTTGAGAGAGAAGAAAGGTGATGAAAATAGGGGTTTAGAAGGGGTGAAATAGGGGGGAAAAAGGCCTTTTGAGAATCTTCTTCACTGACAAAGAGGCTTTATGATGGGAGCAGCAGTGAGGATTTACCAAAGGGTAGAAGGCACAAGGAGGCTTCAAGGTTGATGTGTTTTCAGGGAAAATGCATGCCTTGAAGACTCAAAAAAAATTTTAGCCCCCTGTTTGCTTGTCAAAAAATTCATAGGGGGGCTAACAAGAGTAACCCAGACAAATTCGAATGACTCAGCTCACAGCAGTTATTTCTCTCAAAGATATCTTTCAGCCACCTAGGTGCTTTGTTCCCTTCAATAAAGCATGAGGCAGTTATTGGGCTGAGTCAGAGATATTTTATCTGTCAACAGTTATTATAAAAATTTATGAATAAGCCTTAAATTCAACACATTCACCTATTTTTCTCTTAGCAGTTAAGATAGGAGTTATTAAAAAAGGGAAGAAGCTGCAGATATTCTTGCCTTAATCCTTGCATGGTCTTCAAGGTTAGGAATGAACTTACTCTGTAAAAAATGATACTTAAACACTATCTTAGGCTTCACCTCTTCATTTTCATCATAAATACTGCATCTTAACTCATTATATTGTTGGAATTTTATGACTCTTTGTGTAATATCCCGAAATGGGAATGCACAGCAGTGCCTGCTGAAATAACGCACTTCTAGGAAATTTGTGCACAAAAATGATTTTTTAGCTCCTGGATCCATTATATTAGTAGATCTGGGATCTAGATCCAAAAGGATAGAAAAAAACAAATTAAACTAGGTGTGGTAAACAGATCTCCCACCACCTAGTCTAGCTAAAAAACACCCAAAGAGGGGCTGCAGCTATGCACAAAAACTTCTTCAGAAATAACATAGTTTTGGAAAGCATGAGTAGGAGGCTATAAAATAAGATCAAATTTTGAATATACAACATCAAATCAGATTTATATTGATGCTCTTACATTATACAATAAAATATAGAAGACAAGAGAGAAGGAAATCTTCAAAAAAGAAGGCTACAACACATGTATTTACTGCAAAATGGCTTTAAAATGTTATTTAATGGAGATGTAGCAGCTAAATGTTATAATTCATATCTATAGCAGATCTATTTACAAAATATAAGATCCATTTCAGATTTTTACACTAGAAAGGCTCTATTACAAGATCCCATTGGGGTTTTGATCAAATCATGCAATACAAAGAGTAGATCTGAGTTTAAAGTAGCAGATCTGCAATATTATTCAGAAATTTCTGAAGATGAATTTAAATTAGAAATAGATCAGATCTATACAGAACATGGATCATCAAGCTAATCCATGGATCACCAAATTTAAAGGCAAAGCCCAGCACTAGAGATCTCTCATCAAAAAAGGGGATCAAAACACCCTGCAAAACCTCCACTAAAAATAATGCAGTCTTGGAAGGTAAAATGCACTGTAGCTTGAAGCACTGAGTTGGCCTAATGCCAAGATACATATCTGAAGCTCAATAGCTAATACACTCTTCTAGGAGGATAAAAGACTCACTCACTAAGAAGAGGCACTAGTATGGTCTAGATCTGAATAGATCTAGCCTCCACTTGTTGCAGCTTACAAAAGAAACCAAACCCTCACTGGATCTGCATTACAGTTGGAAGTAGAGCTTGGCCAAATGCTTGATAGTGGATGAAATCAGCAAGACTCCTCCATGAAATCATCAATTGAAGAGGTGGGATCCCTGCATAGGAATTCCCAAGTGCTAAGCAGTGCTATTCTCAGCTAAACATCAGAGAATGGTATTTGTCTAAACAAACAAGATACTCAGAAATATGCACAATCAACAACCTTCTCTTGCTGCCTCCCCCTTCCTTTTATAAGATGAAAGCCTTGGAAAATCATAAACCACCCTGATGAATTATATCCTTTCACATGAGGGGCCTCCATCTAGAACTTCATTGTCCCTTCATGAGGTACATTATATCTAGACAGTGCTGTAGATTTGGTCAAGGTTGACCCAGTCTCATAGCTCAAACCCCTTTCACATCTGCAAGTGATTTGTTTACATGGCCCAGATTTATCCTTTTTCATATGGGCATTGATTTATTCATTCTTTTTAGGAGTTTTACATGTCCTCCTTTCTTCATTTATTCATGCAACAGAAAATGAGACAAAAATGTATATTCCTCTTAGCTTAGGCTAAGTAGGAATATTATAGTCCTCCCCTCCAAAATGTTGCTTGTCTTCAAGCAACTGATAGGGTGAGTGTTGCAGTACTTCCCCTACTCCATTGGTGATACCATCAAGGATCAAGTCCTCCTCATAATCCAAGTGTTCACCAAGCCAACACATCATGAATTTTTCCTCCAAAGTCATCATAAGATGTGCATAGTCCATCCCACAAGGAGTGAAAAATTAAATAGAAATAAGCATGGATGGACCAATAATTTCTATAAAACATGTAGCATGAGGTACATAGATAAGTTCCATTCCATGTGGTACATACAAACTTCTCATCCTCCCTCCATACAATCCCATAAATAGTACAACTATGTCATCCAAGTATGGAAGAAAAACTACATATATACAAACATAAATTTGAGCTTCAGAAGGTGGGTCAAAATCCCACGTGTGATGCCAGCATAGTGCATCTCTTGCTTGCATTAGATCAAGGTGTGGAAAGTGGCATTCCCACCACACATTTTTTGCATGAGTCATCTTAACATAGCTGAAGATGTCAGATATGTTTGGTGCCTTTGGGAAGCACCCACCATGAAAAGGAATATCCCTTTACAAAACAAGGGAGTGGCCAAGTTCAAAATTTCTATTGGCCCAACAAAAGCCATGAAATACACATGATCTCTCACTCTCTTTAGGAGTCATAGCCTACAAAAACATGGTAAAATAATGTGAAAAATCAGAAAATAAAACTTGCTTTGCATGATCAGATCCTTTGCCATCATAGTTCCTCATACACATGGAGTTGTGCATGGGCATTCCCCTTTCTTCAAAAGAAGGAAGAACTGGCTGAAATGAATCTTGCATAGAGTCCATTAGCTGCCCCAACTCCACATAGCTCATGCACTCTTGAAAGTGCTGATTTAGTTCCTCTCTCAAGCCTTCCCAATCAAAGCTCCTCATGATCAGGGTGTAGATATTCATTGATTGCATATGGCTAAGAAATAATTATTTGTGTGCCCCTTGTAGTATCTTCTGCTTGAGCTTGGAAGCTCTAGCCAAGAAGACCCTACCATGATGATAGATTAATCCCCCTTGGACTAAGTAGCCATCTTCTTACCGCATGTCATCTAGTATCATACATGTGTGGAGATCTTTGGAATACTCTACAAGCAGTTGAGATTTCCAGTACAGATCTACACTATTCAACAATGACAGCACTGATGATACATTCATGGGAGTGTTTTTCATGTTGCTGATCTCTTCTTTTACATCTCTCATGCCAAATATGTGTGTTGGAAGGCTGATCCTCCCATTCTTCACCTCCCACAGCGCAGATCTAGAAATGAGAGGGGGTGATAGTGATGAAGGGAGAAGATCCCCCTCACTCTTGAGATGTCCCAAGCCCCCTAGCGCTGTAGCTTGGTCTCCCATTGCTCCAATCCCTCCCAGATCTAAATTTGGAGCAGCACTTTGTGAGGCATCCCCCACAAGATCTAAATCTAGTGTCCTCCCAGGTCGTTTTCCACTAGATAGGAATGTCCCATGCAGAATTCTCATGAACATAAGAGAAGGGACTATGAGATCCTTGCTTCCACTGCACAAATCCATCTCTGTTGTTTGTGTGGAAGTGCTAGGTGAAGGGTAAGTATGAATGCCTTGGATCATTTGAGGTTTACCACTCTTCATGTCCACCCATTCCATTTGCAAATCCTTCCAATCAGTGGTGACTTTCCCCAAGGTAATCAACCATTGGAAACCCAAATTGATATTGGTGTCTGGTATGTCAACTACAAAAAAGTGATCCACCAAAGTGTAGGTCCCCATAGTGACTGAAAGTGATGGGAAATAGTGCATGCATTGCATTTTCCTATCTCCTGGGACCAAAACAAAGAATCCCTCAAAAGTATCAGTGGGTATTTCCCTCCTCTACACAAGATGAGCATCAATAAATTTGTGGGTTACCCCACTGTCAATCAGTACAAAAACCATCTGATTCATGATTGAACCTTGTACTCTTAAGGTTAAGTACTTAGGTACTCCTCTCAAAGATGAAATATTCCCCCCTGTTGGAGCAAAGGCTCCATTCCCATCTCCAGATGGTGTTGCATCTCCCTCAACATTGTCAGTGCTGTGACCTATTCTTGGTTCATCATCTTCTTCTTCCTCCTCAAAATATGAGAAGACTTCTATGTAGTGTGCTTTCCTAGTAGCACATCTATGTCCAGGTGCCCATGACTCTTGGAAAGTGAAACATAGTTTCTTCTTTCTCAGCTCCCTCCTGACTTCAATATCAAGAGGCTTCTTGAATGAGCTCTCCTTGGAAAGAGCAACTTTCACTTCCTTCCCTTTAGAAAGGTAAGGGGCCTTGTTCTGAAAAGTTTCCTTTGCTTTTGGCAAGGCATCTTGGAGGTCTCTAACCCTCTCAGTGGCATCATGCAAAGTGATGGGCTTGGTATATTTAACCAACCCATGCAAAGGTTCATCCAAGCCATCGATGAACATGTACACCCTCCTTGCTATAGACAGACCAGGAACCATAACAGATAATCTCAAAAACTCAGAGATATAAGTTTCTGCATTTCCTGATTGCTTTAACTTTGCAAGGCTCGTGAAAGGTGCTTCTGGATCCTTTCTGTCAAACCTCTCCACCAGTCTTCTAGTGAATTCATAATAGGCAGTCACATTGGCATGGCCTAATGTAGACAACCCATGGAACCACTAATTGTGTGCTTCACCTTCAAAGTGCAGCGCTGCAATCTTGGTGGCTTCAACCTTAGGGACTTTGTTCAACTAAAAGTAGATGTCCAACTTTTCTACTCATGCCTTGGTAGAATTGGTGGATGACCCATCAAACTTGGGAAAAAATAATCCACCCATAGAGTGATGTCTATCATGATTCTGAAAGAATCCATCATCTCTATACTGATGCCTTGGTCTTCTTTTGTCCTTGAGGTGACAAAAATCTTGAAAACTCAAGTGGTCCTTGAATCTTTGATTCTGAGACTCATATTCCTCAAATTAGTCTTCAAGGTATGCTTGCTCTTGTGGCTCTTCATTCTCCACATCCAAGAAGGTAGGAATAGTGTAGCGTTGTGGAGTTTGTGGAGCTTGTGGTTGGTTCACTGGTTGACCATTCCAGTGGTAAGACATTCTAGAGCTTTCCTCAAGATGAAATATCCCAGGAGATTCCTTCATCCTGTCCATTCTCATCTCTTTGATCTCTCTAGAAATATCTTTCATGGCTACCAAAAGAGTTATTGCAAACTCTTCTCCTTCTTTATCACTCCTAGTTTCAGGGGCTTTACCCTTGTCTTGATCCTCAGTGGTGTAATCAAATTTCTTGTGGCTTCTATTCTGATAACTCTTCTCCCTCTCAGTAATAGAATCATCTTCTTCTGAATGTATCTTGGCTTTGGTTCTTCAATGAAAGCACAGACTTTGCCAAGAAAGGAGCTTTGATACCACTTTAATATCCCCAAATGGGAATGCACAACAGTGCCTGCTGAAATAATGCACTTTTGGGAAATCTATGCACAGAAATGAGTTTATAGCTCTTGGATCCCTTAGATCAGTAGATTTTGGGTGTAGGTATAAAAGGAGAGCAACAAAAAATCAAACTAGGTGTGGTAAACAGATCTCCCACCACCTAGTCTAGCTGAAAAACACCCAAAGAGAGGGGTTATATCTATGTACAACAAACTGCTTCAGAAATAACGTAGTTTTGGAAAGCATGAGAAGGAGGCCATCAAATAAGATCAAATTTTTAATATACAACAGAAAATCTGATTTATATTGATGCTCTTACATTATACAATAGAATATAGAATACAAGAGAGAAGGGAATCTTCAGAAAAAGAAGGCTGCAACACATTTATTTACTGCAAAATGGCTTACCAGCATTATTTAATGGAGTTGAAATAGCTGAATGTTACACTTTAGATCTAGAGTAGATTTGTGTACAAAACATCAGATCCATTTCATATCTATACACTAGAAAGGCTCTATTACAAAATCCCCTTGGGGTTTTGATCAAATCATGTAATACAAAGAGTAGATCTGAGTTTAAAGTAGCAGATCTGCAATATTATTTATAAATTTATGAAGATGACTTTACATTAGAAATATATCAGATATATACATAACATGGATCAGAAAGCTAATCCATGGGTCACCAAAGTGAAAGGCAAAGCCCAGCACTAGAGATCTCTCATCAAAAAAGGGGATCAAAACACCTTGCAAAACCTCCACTAAAAATAACGCAGTCCTGGAAGGAAAAATGCGTTGTAGCTTGAAGCACTGAGTTGGACTGATGCTAAGATACATATCTGAAGCTCAAAAACTAATACACTCTTCCAGGAGGATAAAAGACTCAGTCACTGAGAAGAGGCACTAGTATGGTGAATAGCCTTCACTTGCTGCAGCTTACAAAAGCAACCAAAAACTCACTGGATCTGCATTGCAGTTGGAAGTAGAGCTTGGAAAAATGCCTGATAGTGGATGAACTCAACAAGGCTCCTCCAAGAAATCCTCAATGGAAGAGGTGGGATCCCTGCATAGGAATTCCCAAGTGCTAAGCATCACTATTCTCAGCTAAGCAGAAGAGAATGGAATTTGTCTAAACAGACAAGATACTCGGAAATATGCATAATCAACAACCTTCTCTTGCTGCCTCCCCCTTCCTTTTGTAAGATGAAAGCCTTGGCAAACCCTAAACCACCTTGATGAATTAGCTCCTTTCACATGAGGGGCCTCCATCTAGAACTACGTTGTCCCTTCATGAGGTACATTTTATCTAGATAGCACTGTAGATTTGGTCAAGGTTGACCCAGTCTCATAGCTCAAACCCCTTTCACACCTACAACTGATTTGTTTACATGGCCCAAATTTATCCTTGCTCATATGGGCATTGATTTATTCATTCTTTTCAGGAGTTTTACATGTCCTCCTTTATTCATTTATTCATGCAACAAAAAATGAGACAAAAATGTATATTCCTCTTAGCTTAGGCTAAGTAGGAATATTACACTTTGAAGTAATACATAGTCTCTTAGAAGTTGAAAATAAATTGAAGTCCCAGAACTTGTGGATGTCTTGGTTTGTTTTCTGATGGAGGAGGCTAGATCACTGGATCCCTGAGCTTGGTTGTTGGTGAAGTGCTTCTAATATGTTATTTTTATTTCATGTTTTCATTATGTTTCCACCTTTTTGTGTTGCAGTAGAATGAAAGTTTTAGGCTAAGAAATTTCTTTTGAAAGCACCTTAGTTCTATTTATTCTTCACTGACTTAATGTTTTCTTTTTCTAGGACATTTTAGAGAGTTTTTAATTTCTCTTTGGATCCCCTAAGCCTGTTTATTTCATAAATAGTTGAATATAGTTGGTTTCAAGCATGATTTATGGTTTTCCCTGCTTACTTGCTGCCACTTAAACACTGTTTTTGAATTCTCTCTCTAAAGTACCATTCTTTAAAGTCTGCCAAAGAGGTTTTGTTTCGGTCATACCCTTTGTACTTTCTTAACTAATTGTTTTATATATATTCATAATTATAATCAAGGATGTTTAGGACTTCCCTCTTCTCTGAATACAGTTATATGTGTGATTTAAATGTTTTTTGTCCTTGAAGGTGAAATCACTAGAAGTTAAATGATTTTCTCTCCTTCTATATTTCATTGTAAAAGTTGTCTTGAAAAATTACTTGCTGAACTGTGGATTGTAAAATTTATGGTTTTCCCTGTCTATTGATTGTCTCTTCATGATTTTGTGATATTTTAGGTCCCTTTATTGAGAAGTACATATGATAAATGATCTTAATTTCCCTTTACCCTAATTTTCATTCTTACAATTGATTTCCATCTCATAAACCCCCCTTAAAACTTATAGATCCACTAGCCAAGTTAGATTTTCCCTATGATACTCCCCGATCCATTGATGAACTTAGAATGACTTCCATTTGACTCCATTGCCCAATGACTTAGATATTTCCTCATTCTATCTATGTTTTTTTATCATTATACCTAACCAACACAAACAACAAAACCTCACACTTAGTAACCAGCCTAAAATCAACCCTACAAAGCAAACAAGTTCATATCCTTGCAAAAAAATAGAGAGATCCCTCTTTGAGTCCAGGAAGGCTAGGTCCTAGGGCTCCAGAGACTGGTTCCATGTTGCCTTGTCATTTTTTATACCAATCTGTCAAATCACAGGACACCAACATTATATCAATCATGGTGGGACCTTCTAAGTCAGTGACAAGCTAAGTATACCTTAGGACTCCATAAACCATTATAAATCATAGAAAACTTAGCTGATGGCCATAGAGTAGACTTTTTTTGTCTCATCATCTTATCTAAATGATGATTCATGTGTATAAAACTCTTACAAAACTTAGAACTATAGAAAAGAAACTTAGAAAACCCAAAAAACATCTCTAGATTGGTTGTTTGTCAATAATTGGTGGTGGACCATATACATTTACCTTCAAAAAAGTTAAAAATTTCCACCTGGCAACTCCACTACCCCAGTAGGCCTATTAGTACACTAGTACTTTAAGATTTCCTTAGGATTGTATTAAACCATCCCTAAAGAAGTTTAGAAGCCTAGTACTAAATTTTAGAAGTGCACTAAACACTGTGAGAGGTTAACCTTCTGACAAAAGTCTTAAAACTTTCAACCTCTCCAAATTTTGAGTTTGAAATCTGGCTTCACATAGGATCAATACCAAATCTCATCCAAAACCTGATCCTCCTACAATAGTTGATGATCCTGAAAATATTTTGTGGAAAACTTCTAGAGTTGGAAATTTAACTACTATTAGGACTATCCAAAGAACAATATTTGTCCCAGAAAACCTTACAGTCTTGAAAGATCCTCACTTTGGCTTGTACCATTCAAAGAACTTATTTAGAACCAAGTCACATAGTGATATTGATCAATCTGACCTTGAGCCCACTGATTTGCATCATAATTTTAGTAGAGAAGCATCTCCTTCCACTCCTCCTGATTTTTAGCTTCTCCACCACTTCAGTTCTTTCCATATCAAAATTGATCATAATCAACTTGCTGGTCCAAGTACTTCCACCACTCCCATCCACACATCCACTATTCAAAACACTCCATTTCATCCCACTTTCACTTCCAGAAACCCACCTCTTGTAAATTCTCCATTTTCTCCTACCATGGAAACATGGTATGCCCCATTACTGTTACCACAACCTTTGGTTCCTTTGCCAAATGGTTATTAATCAATAATTCCCCATTTCACTGGAATTGATTCTAGTACTGACCAACAACATGTAGATAAAATGGATGACGCTTTTGATTACATGGAAATATAAGAAGAGACCATTAAGATGAGAATATTTTCCCAAAGTTTAGGAGGAGAAGCCAAAAATGGTTTAAAAGCTTAACTCCTAATAGCATAAATGATCTCCCTTCTTTATACCAAACATTCATAAAAAAATGGGAAATTAAAAAGAACTCTCTGCAAATCCTTTTAGAATAAAGAAACCTTAAAAGAAATGCTAGGGAAAGTGTCCAAGATTATTGCACTAGATTCAATAGTGTCTAAAATGCACTTCCTCCAAACATGAAACCTCCACTAGGCTTAGCCTTAGAAAAATTTCATGAAGGCTTTGACCCAGACATGGCCTACCAGCTAAGAGAAAGAGAGCCCTTAACTTTAGAAGATATGCAGTGGGGAGCTATAAGTGTAGAAGAAAATCTGATTGAGAAAAGAGCTAGGTTGAAATCAGAAAAAAAGAGTTACATATAAAGATGAAACAATGGCATCAACCTCATCATCTGATGCCAAAATTCATAACTTAGTGAGGGTAATGGAAATAATGCTAGAAAAGATAAACTTAAATGATAGAGTGCCTCCTAGAGAGAACCAAATCAATCCCCAAAATAGAAATAGAAATCCCAATTTCAGAAGAGACCCTATTCAAAATAGACAAAGAGATAATGACCAACAAATTAGGCCTCCTTTTTAGGAAAACTATGTAGATCAAGAAGAAGAAAGGGAGACAGAAAGGTTGGAATAAAATCATGTGAATTTAATAGGATATGATAGTGAGGGTGATGCATTCCTCACTAAATAAGAACAAGGATTCTTCTCCTCAGAACAAACTAAAAGAAATCATGAAGATTTTGAAGACTACCAATTGGGGTTTGAAAATGCTATAATGGAGGTTCACAGAAAATATGATCTTAGAAGCAAAAGGAACCAAGAGACCTCCAAGAATAAAAATAACAGAAACTGCTGCTAGGAATACCTCAGAAAATCTTCCTAAATAGACAACAAACAATTCTAACAATGTGGCTAAGAAAACTGACTTAAACAAAGACAAAACTAGCCAGCCAAGTGTTGACCCAAGCTGCTCTAGTACTTCTGCTAGTGGCCTTGAGAAATCTGTTTAAAATAACAGTCCCAATAAAACTCAGCAAATCAGAATTGTTGAAAATACTATGATTGACAAAACAGATGTAAATATATAAAAAAAACTAGTGCCATTCAGCCTTGAGGGATAAATTTCCAAGATCAAAGTTAACATACCTTTAGCTAAACTAGTAACCCAAGATGTATATAAAAATCAAGTTTTGAAAGCTTTGAATATAGGAAATGATACTGATACTTTAAACTTTATAGATGATAAACCAGAATTTTTGTTTGGTCCTGAAATAGAAGGAAAATACCAAGAAGGAACCATCCCTCCATTCTATGTCAGCTTAAATATACATGATAAGATCTTACACAATGCCATGCTAGACTTTGGTGCCTCTCAAAATCTCATGCCGAAAGTAGTGATGGAGAGATTGGGCCTAGAGATTACTAAACCTTACAAAGACCTCTATTTATTTAATTCAAGCAGAGTCAAATATTTAGGCCAAATCAAGGATTTATGTGTCAATCAGGCACAAATTCTTGGTAAGGGTCTAGTTATGGACATAGTTGTTGCTGGCATTCCCCCAAATTATGGCATGCTTTTATCCAGATCATGGGGAGTCAAACTTCAGGGGAACCTTCAAATGGACATGTCTTATGCTACCATTCCAGTCTTTAACTAGACAAGGAGGTTATATAGGGAATCTCATATGAAATATATGGTAAGCAACGTAGATAGGCCAAACAAAAACCCTGTTTATTCCATTCTTTCATATTTTGATTCATTTATATTGTTTAATGAAGAGGAAATCAACACACAAAAAAATGAAAATGAAAAAGAGTTAAGCCCACTTAAACAACCAAATCTGCCCTCAAATGAAAAACATAAAAACTCAAACTTTAGTAGCCTTGAAAAGAAAAATGATAGTGAGAAGGAGATAGAAACACTTTGAACAATGAGCTTTGATAGCTCTTGTAGCAAAGCAGGTTCTAGACCTGGTGTATGGATACATAATATAAGCAAAGGATATTCCTACAAACTTGTTTTCCCATGCACAAATAACATTGCAGAATATGAAGCTCTCCTCCTTGGCCTGCATTTTCTCAAAGATATAGGAGCTAAGAAAATATCAGTCGAAGGAGATTTAGAGCTGATTATTAGGAAAATAAAAGGGAAGTATTCAGCCAAAAAACCAAGTTTAAGAGAATATAGGAATGCTGCCCTAGATCTCCTGAAAACTTTTGAAAAATATGAACTCACTTTCATCCATAGAGCTCAAAATAACCTTGCAAATGAGCTTGCATTTGCTGCCAGCAATTGTCAAATACCTCTCGTAAATGAACTGTTCAATGTTAAAGTAAAGAATAGGCCTATAGTCCCTAAAAATGAAAACTATTGGCAAGTGTTTGAGGGAGATAAACACATTGATGATTTTCTGCAATCTGAAAATGATTTTTCTATACCAACACTTAGCTTAAGCCATGAAGAAGAATGTTTTGATAAAAAACAAACCCCTAAAACAAATTTGTCCTCTACTACTGATATAGACCAATTTGAACATATTTATAAGGCATAATTATTTAACAAACTAGATCAAAAGGACCTTGAAGTTTTACAATGCAAAAATGATTCAATACCAAGGGGTCTTACACCACTAGAAGAGCTTTTTTACTTCAATGATGTTGCTAAAAAACCAAAGATGGAGCCTACAGAAGCTAATGTAGAAGAACATAATATAGGCAGCATGAATGAACCCAAAATGATCAAACTATCAGCACTCTTCCCACTCATATTAAACAAGAATACATTGAACTTTTCAAAGAGTTTGGAGTTGTGTTTGCATGGGGATACAAAGATCTGAAATCATATGATACTAGCATTATTCAACACAAAATTCCTCTTAAGGAAAATTAGAAACCTTTCAAACAAAAAATTAGACGGATAAACCCTATTTTATTACCTTTAGTTGAGAAAGAGATAAAAAAGATGTATGATGCTAGGACTATAGTCCCTCGTAGACATTCACTATGGGTTTCCAACCTTGTATTTGTTAGGAAGAAGACTAGGTAAATTAGGCTTTGCATTGACTTTCGAAATATGAGAAAAGCCTCCCTAAAAGATAACTACCCCTTGCCTAAAATGGATCACATACTCCAAAAGGTGGTTGGATCTAAAATAATATCATTATTAGATGGTTTTTCAGGCTACAACCAAGTGCTAGTACTCCCAAGTGATCAACACAAAATTTCTTTCACCATACCTTGGGGTACATTCATGTATGTTGAAATGCCATTTGGTTTGATGAATGCAGGGGCCACATTCCAAAGGGCCATGGACATAGCATTTTTAGAAGACATAGGCTATTTCATAATCATTCACCTTGATGACATCATTGTTTTCTCCAAAATTTAAAAATAACACTTAGTCCATTTAAAAAAAGTTTTTGAGAAATGTAGGAAATATGGCCTATCTTTGAATCCCAAGAAAACACTCTTTGGACTCCAGGAAGGAAAACTCCTAAGAAACGTAATTTCTGAAGAAGGAATCAAAGTATATCCCAAAATGATTGAAGGAATATTGAAAATCAGCCATCCTAGAAACCTCAAAGAATTGCAATCTTTCATTGGGAAGATCAATTTTTTGAGAAGGTTCATCCATAACCTTGTTGAAATTTTGAGGAATATCACAAACATGCTCAAAAATGAAACAGGATTTAAATGGACCTTAGAATCCAAATAGCCATTTGAACTTTTAAAACAAGTTCTCACTCAAAAACTAGTTCTTATCAGTTCTAATTTTACCAAGGATTTCTACATTTTTTCATTTGCATCCGAACACACCATTGCTGCAGTGTTGTTGCAAAATAATAACATGGGCCAAGAACAACCAATATCCTTCTTCAGTAGAGCCTTAAGAGCAGCTCCACTCAAATATAATATCATGGAGAAATAAGCCTTAGCCTTGATAAAAGCATTGAAAGATTTATGTCTACATTTTACACTTACATATCATTTCTTTTGTCCCACATACAGTTGTCAAGGAAATTCTAAATCAAGACCCTGATGGTAAAAGGGGAAAATGGATTGTTGTTATCTTAGAATATGATTTAGAAACTAGGCCTACCAAGCTGATTAAGGGACAAGGATTAGTAAAACTCATGGCAAAATCAAATTTCTAAGCATTAGATATGAATATGGTTGATGTTTTAGAAGAACAAGAAGAATTCACAGATCCATACATTGAAGAAAATTTTTTGAATTCATCTTGGTATGCTGATATCATTTATGTGCTTCTCTATATTAATAATCCTCCTTTATTAAATACTAAAGCTAGATTCTTGAAACAAAAAGCTTTAAATTACTGCATTTTAGATGAAGTGTTATATTGCAAAAAATGTTGTTGGCATACTGCTTAAATGTTTTCTTGAGGATGATGCAGGAAAAATCATGCATGAGCTGCATGAGGGACAATGTGGAGGCAAACTTTACTGGAAAAAAACATCAAACAAGATTATTAGAGCTAGCTATTACTGGCCCACCCTTTTCCCTCACACTAAAAAACTAGTCATGACTTCCCATAAGTGTCAAATTTTTTATGGCAAGAGAAAACTCCTACCTTTACCATTGCATCCCATTAGTGTTGAGGCTCCATTTCAGCAATGGGGTTTAGAATTTATTGGAGAAATTCACCCAACCTCATCTGCCCAACATAAGTGGATCCTTACTACCACAGATTATTTTACCAAGTGGATAGAGGCTATTCCTTCTATAAATGCTACTGACTTAGTCATTATCAAGTTCCTTGAGACCAACGTATTATCTAGATTTGGTTTTCCTAGAAAGATCATTACAGAAAATGTTGCTGCCTTGAAATACAAAAGAATGGTTGACTTCTACTATAAATAACACATCACCTTAGGACACTCCACAACTTATTACCCTCAGGGAAATCGACTTGCTGAATCTTCCAACAAAAACCTGATCAGCATTATCAAAAGACTATTAGATCAAAATCAGAAATCATGGCATAGTAAACTAGCTCATGCATTATGGACCGATAGACTAACCACCAAGAAATAAATCAATATCTCTCCCTATTAGTTGATATATGGCATGGATTCAGTCTTCCCAACATCCTTGGCAGTTCCAGCGAAGAAGCTTCTCTAAGAAGTGCAATCAGAAGAAAATGACATGCAGAGAAGGTTGAATCAGACTATCCATTTCCAGTAGAAAAGAGAGGAAGTGTACAAAAGGACACAAATAGTTCAATAGAGCATAAAAAATATCTTTGATAGAAGGACTAAAGCAAACAATTTCCAAATTGTAGATGCAGTTTTGAAATGGGATTCTAGAAGGGAAGACAAAGGTAAACATGGAAATTTTGAGAATTTGTGGAAAGGGCCTTACATCATTCATTCAATTAGGGTTCATAATGCTTTATTTTTACAAGGGCTAAATGGAGAAGAATTATTTGGAGGTCCTGTCAATGGCAGGATGCTCAAACACTATTTCTATCAATATTCTTAGTTTCAAAGCTTTCATTGATTGTTTATAAACATTGCATGAGAAAATCTTGAGAACAAAAATACAAAAACAATGAAAGAAAGGAAAAAGAGGGAAAATTCAAAAGAGGTATAGCCCAATACCCAAAAAACAGTACTGTTAAAAGTGTGCAAGCCTAAATGCCATTACTGATTCAAAATGATATCTTGTTCAGTCATCTAGCCTAATCATGTCTAAACATGATTTAAATTTATGTTGATAAGTTAGTGAAAACAATGATTTTCAAGATTATTTCAAATTTTGACTTATCAAGAAAGATAGATTAGGGAATATAGGATATTGGTTCCACATGCTCAAAACAGAACCAAAGAGGAAGATAAGGATGCATTACAAATGATAGATCACAACCTTATCTTTCTAAGTTACTTTTTATGCAAAATAATTCTTGTGTGCAGCTTGTTCCAATGCCACAACCATGGTAAGTCAGACTGCTTAATCCTGATTTGAACCATGTTTTAAATTTTTGTCAATAGTTTAGAGAATCAAGACTGCCAAACAACTTAATCTTTGGCAGTCAAATAGTATTAGGTAGAGAATAAAAAGAGCTCACTAGTCTAATCTGAACTCTTAGAAGAAATAAGGATTGAAGTAGATAGTTTATTTTTGTTTTCAAAAATAAAATGTCAAGAGATTGCCAGTTCAAGTACACTCAAAGGAGAGAAAATGTTAGGAAAATTAGGTGGCTAAGTATAAATGTTTTTAAAGGGAATCACATGTTGCAGATTATTGAGATTTTCACTTCAAAAGAATTATCAACAAGTGAAAAGAAAGAAGAAAATCTGCCCAATGGAAAGGACACTAGTCTGCAAAAAACTCAGAGATTGATAAACTAAAAGTTCTAGACACCTCCAAAAGGATGCTGCCCTCCCTAAGTGGAGCCACTGTTAGTAATCAGTATTTTTTTCTGAGATCAAAAGATGACTAAATTCAGACCCTAGATTTCTAGAAACAACATTTGAGAAATATTGTGAGTTCTATAAATGTTACTACCTTCATCATCCTAAATTTAACTGTTTCACTAATTTTCTCCTCTCTCTGCCTCCTAAAAAGTTTTACCCCACTGCTACAAAGAAGACTTCATTTTTGGACCTGTTTGCCCCATTTTATCACCTCACCCTCACCCTCATTCATAACCCTCTTCCTCTGAAAATCCCACTTTTCCCTTCTCTCAAAACCCTCATCAGTCCCCTTCATTTCATCATTTTTTCCTTTAAACATATTAAAAAATGTAAAAACCCTCTTTTATATTGTTTAAAACTAAATTTCATCCTATCAAGTCCTTTAGAAATTATACATAAAACTCTATTTTTTATGTAAAACCTTCTCTTTTACATAAATAAGGCCTTAATCCACTCCCCGCTTAAGCCCTAACCCCTTTCAATTGCATAAGAGCTCTTCCTTCTAATATCGTTAGCCCCTTCCACCTATAAGCTACCTTTGTGCCCTTTATTTTTATTAAATCCTGAACCTTATCATATACGCCCCAAAACCTTTGAAAAATTAAAGTGGGTCTTGCCTTCCCATTACTCCCGAAAACCCTCCCCTAACCTTATATATTAACACATTTGCGTTAATATTTAAGCCCCCGGCCCCATCGTCCTCTTTCGACCCCACCATACAATCATCGACCGACACCTATCCCTGAGCTCTGCTCCCGAAACCTGCTCACCACTACCCTGAACCATTCCACACCATTGATCTCCAAACCTGAGATACAATGGCCTGAAACACGTATTGCATAAAAATTCGCGATGAGTTTAAAAGTATTTAACCCACACGAAATAAGCGGTTTCCACCGATCACATGTCGCTCCCTAAACCATATCACGTTTTTTTGGCCCAATACCATTTACTGCCCATCTCCCGCGCGATAAACCACTTATGGTTTTCGAAAACCATTTTTCCCATTCGTGCCATAATTCGATTTTCCGCCTGGTTCCGCATACAAAAACTTGCCCCTGCACCATTTCCCCCTTTGTAAATACTTCCCAACTACCGAAAAACCCTGAAAATGCAATCAAGCCCACCTCACATGGTTTTAAACTAACATTTTGTTTTATGTGTAGGATTTTAATGCCAAAAAGGATCCAGATGTCCTCCTACAATCAATAAAAAATGAATAAAACCCCTGGGTGACGATCTATGGGTTTTGATCCAAAAATTAGGGAGATTAGAAGCCTTCTCAGGGTTTTATCAATGATGGAGAATGCTCATCGATGGACCATAAACCCTCCAGCACATAAAGAACACTTCCCTGCACAAAGGACAAACACAGACAGTCAAAGAAACAGTAGAAGAAAGGAAGATCAGAAGGATTAAGAGATAATCTTAATCAAAGGATAAAAATAGAAGATTAGCAAGGCAGACAGTAAAGCATAAAGACAAATTTTAAGGCTTAAATACAGAGATTAAGGATAAAACAAAGGGTAGAGTAACCCAAACAAATTCGAATGACTCAGCTCACAGCAGTTATTTATCTCAAAGATATTTTTCAGCCACCGAGGTGCTTTGTTCCCTTCAATAAAGCATGAGGCATTTATTGGCCTGAGTCAGAGATATTTTATCTGTCAAAAGTTATTATAAAAATTTATGAATAAGCCTTAAAGTCAAAACATTCACCTATTTTTCTCTTAGCATTTAAGATAGGAGTTATTAAAACAAAGAAGAAGCTGCAGATATTCCTACCTTCAGCCTTGCATGGTCTTCAAGGTTAGGAATGCACTTACTCTGTAATAAATGATACTCAAGCCTATATTAGGCTTCACCTCCTCATTTGCAGCATAAATACTGCATCTAAACTCATTAACTTGTTGGCATTCAATGACTCTTTGAAGTAATACATAGTCTTTTTGAAGTTGAAAAGAAATTGAAGTCCTGGAACTTGTGGATGTCTTGGTTTGTTTGTTGACAGAGGAGGCTAGATCACTGGATCCCTGAGCTTGGTTGTTGGTGAAGTGCTTCTAATCTGTTATTGTTATTTCCTGTTTTCATTATGTTTCCACCTTTCTGTGTTGCAGTAGAATAAAATTTGTATGCTAAGAAATGTCTTTTGAAAGCACCTTAGTTCTATTTATTCTTCACTGCCTTAATGTTTTCTTCTACTAGGACATTTAAGAGAATTCTTAATTGCTCTCTAGACCCCCTAAGTCTGTTTATTTCATAAATAGTTGAATACAGTTGGTTTCAAGCATGATTTATGGTTTTTCCTGCTTACTTTTTGCCACTTAAACACTATTTTTGGAGTCTCTCTCTAAAGTACCATTCTTTAAAGTCTGCCAAAGATGTTTTGTTTCGATCATACCCTTTGTACTTGCTTAAATAATTGTTTTAGATATCTTCATAATTATAATCAAGAATGTTTAGGAGTTCCCTCTTCTCTAATTATAGTTATATGTGTGCCTTAAGTGCTTTATGTCCTTGAAGGTGAAATCACTAGAATTTGAATGAGTTTCTTGCCTTCTATATTTCATTGTAAAAGTTATCTTGAAATATTACTTGCTGAAGTGTGTATTGTAGAATTTATGGTTTTCCCTGTCTATTGATTGACTCTTCATGATTCTGTGATTTTAATTCCCTTTGTTGAGAAGTACATATGATAAAGGATTCGTAATTTACCTTTACCCTACTTTTCATTCTTACAATTGATGTCCATCTCACAAACCCCCCTTAAAACTTGAAGATCCACTGGCCAAGTTAGATTTTCCCTATGATACTCCTTGATCCATTGATGAACTTATAATGACTTCCATTCGACTCCATTGCCCAATGAATTAGATATTTCCTCATTATGTCTATGCTTTTTTATCATTATACCCAACCAAAACAAACAAAAAAACCTCACACTTAATAACTAGCCTAAAATCAACCCTAGAAAGAAAACAAGTTCATATCCTTTACAAAAAAATAGAGAGATCCCTCTCTGAGTCCAGGAAGGCTAGGTCCTAGGGTTCCAAAGACTAGTTCCATGTTTCCTTGTCATTTAGTATACCAATCTTCCAAATCACGGGACAATAACACTCTCTATTTGTTTTCAAAGGATATGAACATGTTTGCTTTATAGGGTTGATTTTAGGCTAATTATTAAGTGTGAGGTTTATTGTTTGTTTTGGTTCAGTATAATGATCAAGAAGCATAGGTAAAATGAGGAAATATATAAATCATTGGGCAATGGAGTGTAATGGAAGTCATGATAGTTTCATTAAAGGATTGGGGAGCATCATAGGGCAAATCTAACTTGGCCAGTGGATCTTCAAGTTTTAGGGGTAATGAGATGGACATCAATAGTAAGAATGAAAAGTAGGGTAAAGGGCAATCAAGAATCTTTTATCATATGTAGTTCTCAACAAAGGGACTTAAATATCATAATCATGAAGAGGAAATTAATCG
Source organism: Pinus albicaulis (assembly GCA_034641835.2). Classification (NCBI taxonomy): domain Eukaryota; kingdom Viridiplantae; phylum Streptophyta; class Pinopsida; order Pinales; family Pinaceae; genus Pinus; species Pinus albicaulis. Next base: position 1,486,089,885 of record CM076584.1, read on the forward strand.
ACAAGGCAAACCATAAATTCTACAATCCATAATACAATAGATAATAATTCAAGACAAACTTTTCCAATGAAATATAGAAGGCAAGAAACTCATTTAACTTCTAGTGATTTCACTTTCAAGGATAGAAAACAATTAAGACAAACATATAACTGTAATTAGAGAAGAGAGAACTCTTAAACATCCTTGATTATAGTTATGAAGATCTCTAAAAAAATTAGTTAAGAAAGTACAAAGGGTATGATCGAGACGAAACCTCTTTGGCAGACTTTAAAGAATGGTACTTTAGAGAGAGACTTCAAAAAACAGTGTTTTAGTGGCAGCAAGTAAGCAAGGAAAACCATAAATCATGCTTGATACCAATTGTATTCAACTATTTATGAAATAAACAAGCTTAGGGGGTCTAGAGAGAAATTAATAATTCTCTAAAATGTCCTAGGAGAAGAAAACATTAAGGTAGTGAAGAATAAACAGAACTAAGGTGCTTTAAAAAGACATTTCTTAGCCTAAAACTTGTATTCTACTGTAAAACAGAAAAATGGAAACATAATGAAATAGGAAATAGAAATAATATATTAGAAGCACTTCACCAACAACCAAGCTCAGGGATCCAGTGATCTAGCCTCCTCCATCAAAAAACAAATCAGAGCATCCACAAGTTCCAAGACATAAATTTCTTTTCAAATTCCAAGAGACTATGTATTACTTCAAAGAGTCATCAAATGCCAACAAGATAATGAGTTCAAATATAGTATTTATGCTGCAGGGTTTGAGTGTCATTTATTACAGAGTTAATGAATTGCTAACCTTGAAGACCATGCAAGGCTCAAGGTAGGAATATATGTAGATATTTTTCTGAATAATAACTTCTATCTTAAATCTTAAGGAAAAATAGGTGAAATGTTTGACTTTAAGGCCTATTCATAACTTTTACAATAATTCTCTCGCTGATATAAATATCTCTAACTCAGCCTAATAACTACTAAATGCTTCATTGAAGGAACAAAGAACTAGGTGGCACAAATATCTTTTGAAAGGAGTAACTGCCACAAGTTGAGTCATTCGAATTTGTCTTGGGTTAATCTATCTTTTATTTTATCTTTAGGTCTAACTGTCTGCTTTTTATCATATTTTCTTCAATTTTGCTTGATCTCTGTTATGTTTATTTAATCATTTAATTTATTTTTATCCTTTTGCCTTGATTCTTTTTGTCTTTCCACTGTCTTCTTTCTTCCCTTGACTTCTACTTTTCAGGCTAATCCTTTGTTCTTATCCTTTGATTAGGATTAGTCCTCTAACTTTTCCGTGTTCTTCCCTTCACTGTTTTTCTGACTATTTGTTTTTCTTGTGTGTAGGGGAGGTTTTCTTCATGGCTGGAGAGTTCCTTTGATCATTTGATGATCACGTTTCATCGATGATTGACATTAATGCAAATCCCCTGACCATATTTTATTTGAATTTCCCTCCTGGATCATCACCCAGAGGTCAATTTGGTCATTTCTTGAACATCAAAATGCCTTTTGGGAGGCATTCTGCCATTGAACCTGCACATAAAAAACATATTTGTTAGTTAAAAACCTACGGGGAGGGCTTAAGACTACTTTTTATGGGGTTTTGGGCTATTGAGATGCTTTGCAGAGGAAATGATGGTGCAGGGACAAGGTTCCGAATGCGGAACCAAGAGAGATTCAAATGAAGGTGGGAGAATTTTAAATTTTGGCACAAAGGGTAAAGGTAGTTTTGAAAAATCATAATTGGTTTATCACGTGGATAGAAGGTGGTTTGTGGTTTTAGATGAAATGGATGCAATATACTCTAGGGTTCGATGCGTGGCAGGAAAATACTGCCTATTTCGTGTGGGTTGTAAAAATTCAAACCCATAACGACTTTATTTGCGATATGAATCTTGGGCCGTCGGATCTCGGGGAATGAGATCGATGGTTGACGCATATTGAGAGACGGTGAGTAGGTGATGGGATGGGTAGAGTGGAAGACATATGTCAAGGTGTGGTTGGCTAATGGTGTTTTTAGTGGAGAATGGGGCCCAAACGCGAGGTGACGTGACGAGACCTTTGTCGTGTAGCACAGGTTTATAAAATATGCGGGGTTTGTTTATATGGGAGGAGGGAAATGACAGTCGTCAGATGGGGGAACAGATCTCTGATCAACGGTAGGGATGACTTGGTCAGGGTGCGGGGTTTTTTAAAGAAAAAATGCCAAGTTTAATATATTCAAAGGTTTGGGGTATTTATATAAGGTTTGGGGGGTTATAAAAATTGAAAGGGCGGAAGTATAATTTATACAGGGGAGGGGCCAAGGGATAACAGAGGCCAAGGTCTCATGGTTAAAAGGGGGTGGGGCTTAAGAAGAGAGGGGCTTAAGGCCTCTTATATTAAAGAGGCAGATTTTATACAAAAAACATGGTTTACTGCATATTTCAAAGGACCCAATAGGCTAAAAATTATCTTTAAACAATGCAAAAATGGAGCTTTTTACATTGTTTAATATGTAAAAGGAAAAATGATGAATGAAGGGGTTTTATGAGGGTTTTGAGGAAAGGAGAAAATGAGTTTTTCAGAGGAAAAGGCCATAAATGAGAGTGAGGGTAAGGCAGTGGAATGAGGCAAATAGGCCCAATGAATGAAGTCCTTCTTTATAGCAGTGGGGTAGAACTTTTAGGAGGCAGAGAGAGGAAAAGATAGTGAAAATAGTTTAACTTAGCATAATGAAGGTAGTGATATTTCTAGAACTCACAATATATCTCAAATCTTGTTTCTAGAAATCTAGGATCATAATTTAGTCATATTTTGATATTAAGAAAAATTACTGATGACTAACAGTGGCTCCACTTGGGGAGGGAAGATCCATTTTGGAGGTGTCCAAAACTTTCATTTTATCAAATCTCTGAGATTTTGTAAACAACTATCTTTCCATTGGGAATATTTTTCACTTCTTTTCACTTTCTGATATTTCTTTTGAAGTGACAATCTTTAACAATCTGCAACATATGATTCTTCTAACAGCATTTCTACCTACCCAAACTAATTGTTCTAACATTTTTTCTTCTTTGAGTGCATTTGAACGGGAATACTCTTGACATTTTTATTTTGAAAATAGAAATAAACTATATAATTCTACCCTTATTTCTTCCAAGAGTTCAGATTAAACTAGTGAACTCTTTTATTCTCTACCTAGGCTATTTGAATGCCAAGATTAAGTTGTTTGGCAATCTTGATTATATAAACTATTGACATGAAATTTAAAGCATGGTTCAAATTAGGATTAGGTAATATGACTTACCATGGTTGTGGCATTGGAACAAACTACACACAATCATTATTTTTCATAAAGGTAAAATAGAAAGATAAGGGCTGTAAATTATCATTTGAAATGTATCCTTATCTTTCTCTTTGGTTTTGTTTTGAGCATGTGGAACTAGTATCCTATGTTCCCTAATCTATATTTCTTGATAATTCAAGTTTGAATAAGTTTGAAAATCATTGTTTTTACTAAATTATCAACATAAATTTAAAGCATGTTTAGCCATGATTAGGCTAGATGACTGAACAAGATATTCCTTTTGAATTAGTTGTGGCATTTAGACTTGCAAAATTTCAGAATACTATTTTTTGGGTATGGGGCTGTACCTCTTTTGAATCTGCCCTCTTTTTCCTTTCTTTCATTGTTTTTGTATTTTTGTTTTCAACATTTCCTCATGCAATGTTTATGTACAATGAATGAAATCTTTGAAACTAGGACTCTTGACAGAAATAATGTTTGAGCATCCTACCATTGACAAGACCTCCGAATAACTCTTCTCCATTCAGCCCTTGTAAAAAGAAAGCATTATGACCCCTAATTGAGTGAATGATATAAGGCCCTTTCCACAAATTCTCAAATTTTCCATGCTTACCCATATATTCCCTTCTAGAATCCCATTTTAGGACTGTGTCTCCAACTTGGAAATTATTAGCTTTAGTCCTTTTGTCAAAGGTCTTCTTGATGCTCTCTTCAACTGCTTGTGTCCTTTTGTAAACCTCCTCTCTTGACTGCTATAAATGAATGGTTTGATTCAGCCTTCTCTGCATGTCATTTTCTTCTGATTGCACTTCTTGGAGAATTTTTATGACTGGAACTCCCAAGGATGTTGGGAAGACTGCATCCGCGCCATATACCAACTGATAGGGAAACATATTGATTAATTTCTTGGTGGTTAGTCTATCAGCCCATAAAGCATGAACTAGCTTACTATGCGATGATTTCTAATTTTGTTCCAACAGTCTTTTGATAATGTTGATCAAGATTTTGTTAGAGGATTCAGCAAGTCCATTTCCCTAAGGGTAGTAAGCTGTGGAATGCCACAATGTGATATGGTATTTATAGTAGAAATCAACTAGTCTTTTGAATTTGAAGGCAACAAAATTGTATGTAATGATATTTCTAGGACAACCAAATCTAGATAATATGTTGGTATCAAGGAACTTGATAATGACCGAGTCAGTAGCATTTCTAGAAGGGATAGCCTCTATCCACTTGGTAAAATAGTCTATGGTAGTAAGGATCCACTTATGTTGGGCATATGAGGTTGGGTGAATTTCTCCACTAAATTCTAAACCCCATTGCTGAAAGGGAGCCTCAATACTAATGGGATGTAAAGGTAAAGGTAGGAGTTTTTTCTTGCCAACAAAAAATTGGCACTTATGGAAAGTCATGACTGGTTTTTGGGTATCAGGGAAAAGAGTGGGCCAATAATAGCTAACTCTAAGAATATTGTTTTCTTTTACTTTCCAGTAAATGTGTCCTCCACACTCTTCCTCATGCAATTCATGCATGATATTTCCTGCATCATTCTCAAGCAAACATTTAAGCAATATGCCAACAACATTTTTCCAATATAACACTCCATACAAAATGCAGTAATTTAAAGATTTTTGTTTTAAGAATATAGCTTTAGTCTTTGATAAAGAGGGAGGGGTATTGAGATAAATAAGCACATATATGATATCATCATACCAATATGAATTCAAAAATATTTCTTGAATGTATGGAGTAGTGAATTTTTCCTGTTCCTCTAAAACATCTACCATATTCATATCTAGTGCTTGGAAATTTGATTATGCCATGAGTTTTGGTAATCCTTTTCCTTTAATCAGCTTGGTACGCCTGATTTCTAAATCATACTCTAAAATAATAGCAATCCATTTTCCCCTTTTACCATCAGGGTCTTGATTTAGAATGTCCTTGACAACTGTATGTGGGACAAAAGAAATGATATGAGAGTGTAAAATGTAGACTCGGAAATCTTTCAATGATTTTATCAAGGCTAAGGCTTGTTTCTCCATGATGTTATATTTGAGTGGAGCATCTCTTAAGGCCCTATTGAAGAAGGATATTGGTTATTGTTGGCCCAATTTATTCTTTTGCAACAACACTGCAGCAATGGTGTGTTCAAATGCAAATGAAAAAATGTAGAAATCCTTGGTGAAATCAGGATTGATAAGAACTGGTGTTTGACTGAGAGCTTGTTTTACTAGTTCAAATGATTGTTTGGATTCTAAGGTCCATTTAATTCCTGTTTCATTTTTAAGCATGTTTGTGATATTCCTCAAAATTTCAACAAGGTTAGGGATGAACCTTCTCAAAAAGTTGATCTTCCCAATGAAATATTGCAACTCTTTGAGGTTTCTAGGATGGCTAATTTTCAATATGCCTTCAATCCTTTTGGGATCCAAATTGATTCCTTCTTCAGAGATTATGTGGCCTAGGAGTTTTCCTTCCTAGAGACGAAAGATTTTTTGTTTGGATTTAAAGATAACCCATATTTCCTGCATTTCTAAAAAACTTTTCTCAAGTGGACTAAGTGTTCTTTGTCAGTTTTGGGGAAAAATGTGATGTCATCAAGGTAAATGATTATGAAATAGCCTGTCTTTTGAAAAAGCGATGTCCATGGCCCTTTGGAATGTGGCCCCTGCATTCGTCAAACCAAATGGCATTTTAACATACATGAATGTACCCCAAGGTGTGGTGAAAGAAGTTTTGTGTTGATCACTTGGGAGTACTAGCACTTGGTTGTAGCCTGAAAAACCGTCCAAGAGTGATATTCTCTTAGATCCAACCACCTTTTGGAGTATGTGATCCATTTTAGGAAAGGAGTAATTATCTTTTACAGAGGATTTGTTCAGATTTCTAAATTCAACGCAAAGCCTAATCTCCCTGGTCTTCTTCCTAATAGAGACAAGGTTGGAAACCCACTGTGAGTATCTAAGGGAAACTATGATCCCAGCATCATACATATTTTTGATCTCTTTCTCAACTAAAGGTAATAAAACAGGGTTTATCCTTCTAAGTTTTTTCTTAAAAGGTTTTTGATTTTCATTAAGAGGAATTTTGTGTTGAATAATGTTGGTGTTAGTCTCCTATACCAATAGGTGTCATTTTTCATGATTGTCCTGATTGAACTATGGAATATGTTCAAACCTTTTTCTTGAGCAAAGGTGTTCCATATTCTTGAAAAAAACCAAAAAATCAAAAAATTTAAAAGATGTAAAGAGGGTATACCCTAAAAGAAGAATCAAAGGGTAAGAAAAATAAATTGGTCAAAAAAGTGAAAGAAATGAACCCCAAACAAAAATAGACCAAGGAAAGTGTGCAAATCCAAATGCCACTACTATTTCATTTTTGTAAATAAGTAATTTTGTGCAGCTTGTCAAACTTTTGCCACAATTTATGAATAGTCAAACTGTTTAAACTTGGCTAGTTCATTTTTCAATTTCATGTTGTAGAATAGAGAATAAATATCTGACCAAACAGTTTAATCTTGGCAGATAAGTAGATAGGTAGAGTTAATAAAATGTGCTCAACAATTTAATCTGAGCCCTTGGATGTAATAAGGGTAGAGTTAGATAGATTTGCCATGTAAAAAGAAAAAATGTCGATAAGGGTTTGCAAGTCGAAATGCACCCTAATAAAGAAGAGAAAATGGTAGTAGTAGATAGGGTAGGTAGATGGTGTTGCAAAGTTTTATCTGATGAATGATGCTGCTAAAATGTTCTTGATCCTTTACTTTTATCACAAATACTGCAAGCAGGAAATACACTGGAAAATCACAGCAAGCAAAGTCAAAATCATTAACCTCCCTCATCACTTTCCCCTTAAAAGTTTTACTAATTTCCCCCAAAGTACTAAGGTATTTGGAGATCAAAAGGGCTCAAGGCATTTCCTTGACTTTTGGAGGGACCGGACCCTCGGCCTAATGATCAAAAAAACCTAAGTACTTGAGATAATTCATCATTATAATCATTCATATTTAACATTTTCCTAAGTAAAATCTCATTTTACTTAGGAGAATTATGCAAAATTCCATAAAAATCCCTCAAAATAACTTACTATTCTAAGTTTAAGTGTTGAAGATAAGATATTGCAATTTACTTCAGAAATTGTCACTTTCTTAGATGAGAAAAGTGTTTTGAGTTCCCTTGTCCCTTTGTCATATTAATGTTTAACTCTAGTTACTAAATCCCTACTGAAAATGCCTTATCCTAAGTATATAATTCCTTTTAAATTAATATCCCAAAAACCCCTCTATTATGTTTTAACCAAAGTATTTACTTCCCAAATATTCATTAAAAACCCGCTTCATACGCCCTTTGGTTAAATATATCATTATATCATAGTCCCGCCCCTATGGTAATTAAATAATCTTTATTTATTACCATATAAATAGAAATATCGAAATAACGTTGAAACATATAATTCTATATGTTTAACACAAAAGAATAAACCCGAAAGTTTTATTTTTAAAACCAAAACTTCCGAAAAGCCCCTATGCCACCATGGCCCGTCCACCTGGCATTCCACCCGACGTTTCAACCATAATTGAATCCCCGCTGCGACCCTTCTTTCTATTATACCATGGGATTAATTAATTATTAGAATTAATTAATAACCGATAACTTCCACCAATCAACTCCCACCCGGGGTGATTAATTAACGATAAATATATTGGGCCCGCACCATTTAACTTCCCACGATCTCCCCGTCATTGCAACCGTCAGATCGCCTCTTCAAAGATCAACGTTCCTCGGCAATTCCGCTACCCATCCTTTGTCAGAACTTTAACGCGCGGGGTCTTGGTGGTATTTGATCAGTCTCCCGTCCACGTGTCGATACTCTAATGGAATCGTTGCCCGCTCATCTAATACCACCTTTGTCCATAAGCGGTGCGGGGACTAACCGCTTACCGCCCGGCCCCCCTGCCCCATGTCAGCCCGTACCACAGTGACGTCACTCCTCGAAAAACTAAAAACCCCTCTTTTGACTTTGGAAATAAAACAAATTCGCGTGTTTTTGTGTTATTTTCATTATTTGAAAACGACTGCACTTTCTGCTATGAATTTAAAATTTCCACTGAAATCCACTGTTCAATGCGATTTCGCTCCAGATTTCCGCCAGACCTGTGTTCAAACGTCCTCCTGCTACCGCCTGATACCTGTTAAAAGCCATCTTTCCTCCAAGAACAGGTATTTATCCTATAGCGCTTCGAACTTCAAAAGAAAGTCTGTTTTCCTTGTTTTCCACTAGATTAGTGATTAAATCTTATCATTGAGATCATTCCCTGAGGTTCTAAAACTGAGAATTGTTCCCCTGAAACTGCAATTGTGTTAATTTCCTTCATTTAAATTGAAATTGCACCCGGCCTGTGAAGAAAAACCAAAAACCTCCGTTTTGAATCCACAAGAACCAAAATGGAGGCCCCGACAGCTTTGAATGTAACTCCACTGAATGCCCCTCACCGACAGTTAGAATATTTACCTTTAGTAGATAAAGATTTCCAGATTAAAGACTTTCATTTTGATGAAAATCCCCTTCTGAGTTATTGTCGCTACAGAGACGAGTACTCAAAAGGGCAAGATCTCATTGGGTTGTGGGAATCCAATCTCCCCAGATATCTCATCCCCTCAGTCATTTCTTTCCCAGAAATCATCCACTATTGCCATTCTAATTATGATCCCACTCAGAGAGCTGTAATATCCCCTGACCAGGGTGTTCTTTTCCACATTACTCCCCAAGCTATCAATGCAATGCTACATTTTGAACCAGGTCAAGAACTAGCACCTTTGTCTATAGAAGCACTGATTGAAAAGTCTAATCAATTGACCCCAGAAAAATTGAAGTCCATTTGCCAGAATTTCATGTTTCCTGAACATCAACCTAAGGGACTTCCTCCCTATGGTTTTTATTATTTCACTAAATTGGGAAGGCTCATCGTAAATTTGATATCTTTTGTCTTGGGTTTCAATACCAATGAATATGTTGATGAGATAACCCTGGTGTTACTGTCTATTTTTACTGCTGGGCAACCTCCTGAAGTTAAATATGACTTTGCCTCCTTCATAGCCAATAAGATCCATGATCAGTTCATGAGGCTAGATGATGAGAAAGTTTTCAAATAGTCCTCAATTATTTATCATCTCATTATCTTCTATCAATCAGAAAAATTCCCTTTCCCTGTTAAAAAGCTTGATGCCAAGGGAAACCCTAGGTCAGTCATATTTTGGTCTCCCATAATTCATTCTTCCTATAAGTCTCCATATTCTTATACTGAGTTCATAGATCTTTTTGTATATCCCGCAACTACCTTGTTGACAGGAATCCCTCCTCCAAGGCTCAGTAATGAAATCAAGAAGACCTTGCAACTTTCAAGGACTTATAAAGTTGGAGATTGGTATTTATATCAAAACCATACAGTCATCAGAATCTATGGATGTGAATTACATCCATTCAAGTTGCCAAGATATGTGCCCATGAGAATTTTTGCCTTGGAATATTTCAGGCAAATGAATAATTCATATGTGATCCATTTTTGTAGTGTGAAGAAGAAAGCCCAACTAAGGATCAAAATTCAATTAGGTCCTTTCATCTGCAACTCTAGGGAGGCCGAGCAAGAAGCAGAAAACATACTACAAAACCATTGCAAGGTCCAAAGAATTTTTCGTTGGGTACCTTATGATCCATTTGGTTTTATCTGTGAAAAGAGAATAAAGAACAAGTCATCCCCTTACATACACCACAAGATTCCTCAAATAGAACAATATGCCAATCAAGATGAATGGGTGGCAGAAACACTAATTGAAGAAGAAAGTGAAGAAGAAAAAATGAACAGAATAATGAAAGATCTTGAGAAGAAGTATGACCTAGAATCTTGTGATCAAGTGCAGGTACCTCACATTGGCACTTCTTTAGCAGCAAATCTACAACAGACATTACAGGAAGGCAGTTCACCAGTGGCAGTAGAATCAAAAGGCAAGGGAAAGGAACCTGAAATTCAGGTCATTGAAACTTTAGTCATGGCAGAGAAACCTCAAACTTCCAGAGCACCTGATCAAACACAAGTTTCTCCCACTCAGGTAAAACATCCTGAAGTTTCAGAATTACAAACTCCATCCAACATGGAAATAGGAAAGAAAAGGCAGGTTCCAGACACTACTCCTCCTAAAGAGCCCTCAGGAATACATCAAGCCAAAAAACATAAACCAGATCCAATCCCAGATGTGGAAATCATAGATGAGGTATTTGATGATGGAAGAGAAGACAGTCAATTAACTGGTTCTGTTAGTGTGACCCATACAGAGCAGAAAGGAAAAGCTTTGAACAAGCAGTTGAGTACTGAAGTATCCTCCTTTAGGACACCAAAAACAGATACAGGGGATATAAAAAGAACTTTCATCAATATAAAGGCAAAGAATGATCCATTAAGAATGAAGGTATATGATCAATATTTGAAAATGGCTCCACATAATCAAGAAAGGTTAATGTCAGCATTTGACATTTCACAAGGCAAAATGATGATGAGCCACTTCAAGTCAAAGGTGCCAAAACCCATGTCAGCAGCTGATTATATTAGAACAAATTTTGAGGTCCTGGCAAAGGATATTCATCCTTTGGACCAGATAGAGCTGCATAAACAAACTGGGGAAATGGTGTATTCCACTCTTACTAATAAGGCCATGGCAGCCCTAACGCTGCAAGATTCTTTAAATAACACAAGTGCCCAATTACAAATTGAGAAGGCCTCCTCTCAGGCCAAAGATAATAGAATAAATTCTCTGGAAGACATAATTATCATCTTGGGTCACAACCCCAAAGACATTAAAAGCATTGAGGCACTAATAAAGAAGAAATATGATGACATAGCTGCACTGAGAAAGCAACTAAAATTTCCAGCCTCAAGGCACCCCCAGACCCAAGAAGTTTTGAACGGGAATTCACAAGAAGAGGCAATGGAGTTGCTCTTAAAGGTAACTGAGCAACTAAGTGAAACAGAGAAGGAATTAGAACAAGCTTTATAGGAAAAGGAAGCTATCAAGCAGACATCCACCACAGAAGCTACTACAACTACAGGTACTACAACAACAAAGCAACAAACAGAGCCAATGCAGGTAAACACTTCTGGTTGAAGTTCTGATGAGTTGATAAAACAAATGGAAAGTTTACAATTAAGAGTCACAGAACTTCAAACCACAAAGTTACAATTAGCAAATTTGGAGCAGAAGTATGATACATCTAAGAAGACAGTTGTTGATAATGCCAGGGAAATTAAAAGATTGGACAAATTAGTTAAGGCTTTAGAAAAAGATCTTTCATTAGAAAAGTCTTTGAAGGAAATAAATCAAATTCTTTGGGGAAATATAATTGAGTTAATAAAAAGTATTTGGCCCTCTATTCAAGCAATTTTTGAACAAAATGACTTGATTAAAATAGCTCAGGAAGAAATAAACAGAACAAGAGATGAACTAAGAGGTAGACCTGAGCAGGCCAATCAACTTATTCAATTTTTGAACACCCGAACGAAGCAACAGTTTGCAGTACTAGGAATTGAAGACAGAACCGGCACTATTTTGATGATAAAAAGAGTTTTCATCAAAAGAACTTTTATGCAGAATTTAGAAAGGAAGTGTGCAGATATTTTGGATGATATTAATGCTTTCAGAGAAAAATTTCAAGTTTTGTTAGACAGTGGGTTACCCAGTCCAATGCTCTCACAGGACCAAATAATGGAATTGGAAGCCTATGTCAAGAAAATAGATATCCATGCTCAAAATACAACTGCTAGTTCTAGTAGTTTGACAGAAATAACGTTGCCAACAGGGAGAAATATCTATGACAGGTTGAAGAATTTATTTCATCTTCAACATGAAATAAAGTATTTGTTTCCTAATGAGCCCAATTTTTACAAACTCACTGAGGCTGATGAGACATTGAGGAAACTTAAAATGAATATGATACCAGAAGATCAATGGTGGAATGACCTATTGGAAATTCTATGAAAATTATCTTCAGTATGAGAATTTTATCTTTTTACTATTATGTGAAAGATAAAAAGGAGCACAGATGAAAGAGTATCAGTTGAACAGGTTAAAGAGTATCCATAAAGACAAAGAGTATCAAAAAAGAAAATAAATTACTCCAAGGGACAGCACCGAGCCCTATTTCAGCACTTACCTCCAGCACATCAGCAAAATGAGGGAACAACACATCAGCAGTTACCTATTATTCTATCCACGAGACCATTTGTCTCCTGTTTATTTGTAAATTACTCCTTAGTCACCCTAGATTATTGGCTAGGTTAGTGTGAGATTTTTTCAAGTATTTTTTGTATAAATAAACCCTCAAAGAGAGTATTGAGGGTGGATTCTATAACTCTGCTGTAACATTGAGATTTTCGGAATAAAAAGCATTTTGGAGAAATTTATTCGTGGCTTACTGGATGACGATTTGAAGCTCAGGACTTTTTGCAAGATTTATGTGTTGGACTGTAGTTCAATAAGTCTTTCTACCCTTTGCCTTAAGTTTTATATCAGTTTATAATGTCATTATGTCCATATCTAAATAATTTACATAAAGGATTGAATCAGAATTTACTTAATTGTACTCTGATTTTAGATGTGATTGTTCTTAATGTTTTCCTCTAAATTGGTTATAAGCATGAATTCTTAAATGCTCTTGCTTTGCTAATTTAAACATTGTTGATTACTATAATAAATAATTATTCATTGCTCTTTGTTTGTAGTCATCTCATTTCTTTCTTTTGAACATGGTGAAAGATTCTTAGCTGCCTTTCATCCCTTCAAGATCATCCCATCCACTTTAAATTTTAAGGATTGTTCTTTGTCTAGCTATCTTTCCCTGTAAAGCCATATTGTGTGTAGAATAGAAATCCAGTAAAGCCATCCTTTGACTCCATAGCCCAATGGACTGAAAACTTTCAATCTTGCCCTTAGTTTGTGGATTCCACCATTTTTCAAACAAACTCTTGGATCTATACCTAGCCTAAAACCTTCTAAGAACAAAGATAAATCATAAAGAGAGAGCCCTCTCTGGATGCATATTGGCTAGATTCTGCATCTGAAGGTTGGTTTGTGGTTACCTCGGGTATACTTTCCTTTTCTACAACTTCAAGGAAAACCTGAGTTATAACATAGTGGCGACCATACTGGGGACCTGAATCATTTTATTGATACTATTGTTTGATTTATAAGCTATAGACAGAGTCTGAAGATCAGCCAGGTAGCCTTTGAAATTGCCTTTGCTCTGCAATTGCAAAAGTAAATAAATGCTGCTTCAGTCTATCTCTGATTTAGCTTATATACTGAACCTTAGTTTCAAAATATTCAATTATATTCTCTAGTTTAACAGATCTTTGAGAAAATTTTAATCATACATCATTATTTCTTGAAGAATTTGTAGAAGTTGTATTTATTCTTTCAATTAAAATCAAAAAATCTAAAAACACATAGTCTAGGAAAACTGACTTCAGAAAGGATTCGACATACTAGGTCAAACCCTGACCCCAATCCACCACCAATATTTGAAAATCCAAATCTGATTCCTAGGATTCTTAGAAGACAAGGAAGTCAAGAAAGTTCTGAAAGAGGAAGTCAAGAGAGTTTAGGAAGTTCTAGACCACTTTCTAGATCTGCATCTTGTCATGTGAAAATTATATATATTGATGAAATTCCTTTTGATGCATGATTTGAAACATCTTTATTTGTGAATTTTTCTGAAACCGAATTATCCAGATTAGTTCTAGATCCATTTTTCTTTGAAGATTTGCATTACAGATTTGTTTCACATCATCTTGACAGAGAATTACATAACTCTATTCAGACTGAACAAACCTTTGAAGAAAGTTCAAACATCTCTGTAATTACTGAAGTATCTCCAAGTTCAGTTACTTTTTCTCAAGCTTTTCAAACACCTGTCACTCCTTCTACTCCTCCATCTCCTCCTACCAGACCATCAACTCCTATTACCCCACTATATCTTCCAATGGCCAATCGATACGCCCCTTTATGGCTACCAGCCAACCCTCCTGCTTTGCCCCAATATTATCAGAGTAAGATCACGTCTTTTGATGGATCAGGTACTTACACAACACAACAACACACCAAAAGGATGACTGATTACTTTGAGTTCTATGAAATTGACACTGATAATGTCCGAATGAGAATTTTCGTTCAGAGTCTTACTGGAGAAGTTAGGACGTGGTTCAGGGCCCTTGCTCCAAATACTATTGCTGATTTACCAGCTTTATATAGGGCATTTTTTAATAGATGGGAGAAGAAAAGGGATCCTCTTCAGATCCTATCAGAATTCAAAAAATTAAGAAGAAGACCTAATGAAACAGTACAAGATTACATCATTAGATTCAATGAAGCATATAATGCAGTTCCTCAAAACCTAAGACCTCCACCTGACTCCGTATTGGTTAAATTTCCAGACGGTTTTGATTCTGACATTGCTTATTCCCTCAGGGAAAGAGCTCCCCAAACATTAGAGGAAATGCAAAGCATAGTGGTGAGTGTAGAAGCAAATCTGATAGAAAAACGGGCCAGAGCAAGAGCAGAAAGAAGAATGCCTATGAATGAAGAACCTTCAGCTTTTGAAAAGAAGCTGGATGCAATCATTAAAGGTATGGAAAGATTAGGAGACAGATTGGAGACCATTGAAAGAAAATATTCTACTGATAATCAGAATGTTGCAAGAAACCCAAACTTTAGGAGGAATCTGAATCAAAATGTTGGAAATAATGTCCCTGACCAAAACATTAGGCCACCTTTCCAAGAAAACTTTGTTGAAGGTTAAACTTCTGAAGAACCTATAGAAGATGTAGAAATAAACAATGTAACTGATGACAAAGATGAACCAGAAGTCTTCCTATCCCAGGATGATCAAGAGAATCATATCCTTGAAACATTCCAAACTCATTCAGGTGAGACTTTTGATTTTAAGGAAGGCTATGACATAGCAATTTATGAGGTCCATAAACATTATAATTTGAGAAGTAGGCGGATTGATGTGCCAGAGAATAGTAAACAGAAAAATGAAAAACAAAATTTCAAAGGTAAAGTTAACATTCCCCCTGTACAAAATATTCCCCAAGTACAAATTTTGTCTAGGATAACTCCTAACCCTTCAAATCCAATAATTGAAGATGTCTCTGACAACCAACCAAACAATAAACAACAATCTAATACTTTTCCTCCAGTGGGAAATGTAGAAGAAACAGTAGAAGTTAGTTCAGATACCCCTTCAAAACAAAATTTCATTCATGAAAAAGAGAAAAACATTGAAGACCCAAAAAATAGAGAAAAACCAACTGTGCAAAACACTAAAACTCAAACAGAAAAACCTTTCAATCTAGAGGTTGAAATTGGAAAACTCAAGATAGTTGTTCCTTTATCAGAATTGGCTAAACATGAGCTCTATAGAAGTCAAATTACCAAGTCCCTAAACATTAACATTACTGGATTGGATGATTCAGTAAACATTCTTGATGATCAACCCAAACTTCTTTTTGGCCCCGAGGTAAATGGCAAACCAGAAAGTGGAGGAACTCCTCCATTTTATGTAAGCCTGAATGTTCATGACAAGATACTCCATAATGCAATGCTTGATTCTGGAGCATCTCACAATTTGATGCCAAAAGCAGTAATGGAAAGATTAAATCTAGATATTACCAGATCGTACAAAGATTTGTTTTCATTTGATTCTAGTCAGGTAAAATGTTTAGGTTTGATTAAAGATTTGTGTGTTACTTTGGTACAATACCCTGCTAAGTCTGTTTTGATGGACATAGTAGTGGCCGATATTCCACCTAAATATGGTATGTTATTGTCTAGATCTTGGGGTGCTAAACTTGGAGGGTCTATTCAATTAGACATGTCATATGCAACTATTTCAGTATTTGGTCAGCCTAAAAGACTTTACAGAGAAACATTGATGAAATATTTAGTTAGTAGCCATGAGAAGCCTGAAAACTTCCCTGTTTACTCTATACATTCTGATATGGATTCTTTTATTTTATACAATGCTGAGTTGGATCTTCCTACTGAAATAGAAGCTCCAGAATTGGAAATCACAAACAAAACTACTGTTAAAATTGAAGAAATTTCTGAAAACAAAGAAACACCAGATGATCAAGAAAAACCACAAGAAACTAAACAACTAGCTCCTGTTAAGAAACATTTTAAAACAATTGATGAAGATTATGAACATGAAATTCTATGGCATTTAGAGTTTGATGGCTCAGTAAAAAAACTAGGGGCAGGAGCTGGGATTTGGTTACATAATGTTGAAAATAATCATGCGGAGGGTCATGCTTATAGGTTGAATTTCAAATGCACTAACAACATGGCAGAGTACGAAGCTCTTTTATTAGGGCTTAAACATGTCAAGAAGTTAGGATCTATTAGGGTATCAATCATAGGAGACTCTGAACTAATCATTCAACAGATTAAAGGAGAATGTTCAACAAAAGACATGAGACTGAAACAATACAGAGAGACAGTTGTAGAAATTCTCAACACATTTCTACAAGCTCAACTTGCCAAGATTCCCAGGAAACAAAATTTGCATGCTCACAGCCTCGCCATGTTTGCTAGCACATGCAAGTTACCTTTTGACCCTAATCATCAGTTTTCAGCTGAGATTAGACATAGGCCTGCTATACCAGACAATATTTTGAATTGGCAAGTATTTGTTAATAACAATCAAATCAATAATTTTTTGACACTTCAAAATGAGTTTTCTAATTGTAATATAGATGAAGACATAACTATTGATGAATCTGATCAAGAAAAAGAACAAAAAATAGAAATTTCAAGAGAAAATGCAATTCATATGCTGCACCCAACCACATTCACAGAAAAAGACATGCAGAATCTGAAAAACATGGAATTTGATGAGATCATAGAAGATGAGACAGAAATCATAAATCTGAAAGATAATCATTTGCCCAAAGGATTAACTCCTTTGGAAGATCTGTTTGACTCAAATGATATTCCATTTAGACCTAAAATGGAACCTATTAAGGCTGATATGGAAGAATGCAACTTAGGAACCCCAGAAAATCCTAAAATGGTTAAGTTGTCCAAATCTCTTCCAAAAGATCAAAAGGTCAAATATGTTGAACTATTGAGAGAATTCCAGGATGTTTTTGCCTGGAGTTATGAAGATCTGAAATCTTATGATACATCCATCATTCAACACACTATACCTTTGAAACCAGATCAGAAACCTTTCAAACAAAATCTTAGAAGAATAAATCCTGTTTTGTTACCCTCAATTGAAAAGGAAATCAAAAGAATGTTTGAAGCAGGGATTATAGCTCCTATCAGATTCTCAGAATGGGTTTCTAACCTGGTACCAACAAGGAAGAAGACAGGAGAAATTAGACTGTGTGTTGATCCAAGAAATTTGAATAAAGTTTCTTTAAAAGATAACTATCCTTTACCAAAAATGGACCATATTCTTCAGAGGGTAGTAGGATCTTCTAGAATATCTCTATTGGATGGATTTTCAGGGTACAACCAGATTCTGGTTCATCCTGATGATCAGGATAAAACATCATTCACTACACCATGGGGTACGTTTAAATATGTCAAAATGCCATTTGGGCTCAAGAATGCAGGAGCTACATTTCAAAGAGCAATGGATATTGCTTTTGCTAAAGAAATACATGATTTTCTGGTTATTTATCTGGATGATTTAACTGTTTTTTATAAAACAGATCAAGAACATTTAGATCATTTAAGGCAAGTATTTATAAAGTGCAGAAAATATGGGATTTCTTTAAACCCTAAAAAGTCATTATTTGGTTTGGAAGAAGGAAAGCTTTTAGGCCATATCATTTCTAAAGATGGCATTAGGATTGATCCAGAAAGAATACAAGAAATTTTACAGATACCTCATCCTAGAAACATAAAAGAGTTGCAAGCATTCATAGGAAAAATTAATTTCTTGAGAAGATTTATTTCTAGTTTAGCTGAATTACTTAGATTGCTCACTAACATGCTGAGGAAAGATTCAAGCATTGACTGGACTGTAGAAGCCAAACAATCATTTGAGGAAATTAAAATGGCTTTAACAAGGACACCAGTTCTTACCAGTCCCAAATTTGATAGAGATTTCATTATTTTTTCATTTGCTTCTGAACACACAGTTGCAGCTGTTTTACTTCAAAACGATGATCAAGGGTGTGAAAAACCAATAGAATTTTTTAGTAAAGCACTTAGGGATGCATCTTTGAAATACAATATTATGGAAAAACAAGCTTTTGCATTGGTAAAAGCAATTAAAGATTTCAGAGTTTACATATTATATTCTCATGTGATAGCTTATGTGCCTAATGCTGTAGTTAAAGATATTTTGACTCAAGATGGCATTGAAGGTAAAAGAGGTAAGTGGATAGCTACCATTTTAGAATATGATATTGAGATTAAACCAACAAAACTCATAAAAGGTCAAGGATTGGCACAACTCATGACTAAAACTAATTGCCAAGCCTTAGACATTAACGAACTGGATGACAATCAGGAGATGGCGACTCCACAGATCAGTCAAGCTTTCTTAGATTCACCCTGGTACACTGATATCATTCATGTTTTATTAAACCTGCAAGCTCCTCCAGGGTTGTCCAAAACGAAAAGAAGATTTTTAAAAATGACATCTTTGAAATATTGTATTTTAGATAGCACTCTATTTTGGAAAAATCATGAAGGAATCTTATTGAATTGTCTATTAAAAGATGAAACTGATAAAGTTCTTAATGAATTTCATGCAGGGGATTGTGGAGGACATCTCTACTGGAAATCAACTGCAGACAAAATATTAAGGGCTGGTTTTTACTGGCCAACATTATTTTCTGATGTTAATAAATTTGTAACAACTTGTCATAAGTGTCAGATTTTTGAGGGTAAAAGAAAGTTGTTACCTCTGCCATTAAAACCAATTTCCACAGAAAGACCTTTTCAACAATGGGGATTAGATTTTATTGGAGAAATTCATCCACCTTCTTCAGGGCAACACAGATGGATTCTTACTGCCACAGACTACTTCACTAAATGGATTGAAGCTATCCCATGCAGACAGGCCAATGATTCTGTGATTATAGGGTTTTTAGAAACCAACATACTTTCAAGATTTGGCTGTCCAGAAAAGATTATAAAAGATAATGCTGCTGCATTTAAGTCAAAGAAAATGATTAGTTTCTATAGTAAATATCATATTAATTTAGGCCATTCAACAGCTTATTACCCTCAGGGTAATGGACTAGCAGAATCCTCCAATAAAAGCCTTATCAATATCATCAAAAAGTTATTGGAAGAAAACAAAAAGAATTGGCACAAGAAACTGACTAATGCATTGTGGGCAGACAGACTTACAACTAAGAAATCAATTGGAACTAGTCCATGTGAATTAGTTTATGGCCTTGAAGCAAGATTCCCATCATCTTTAGGAATTCCTGTTATGAAATTACTTCAGGAGGCTCAAGTGGAACCAAATGACATTCAGAGAAGAATTAATCAAACAATTCACTTGCAGCAAACCAGGGAAGAAGTATACCAAAGATCACAAGTCTTGCAGGAAAAGCTAAAGAAAATGTTTGATAAAAGGACTAAAGTAGAAGATTTTCAACTAGGTGATAAAGTCCTAAGATGGGATTATAGAAGAGAAGAAAAAGGGAAACATGGGAAATTTGATTTCTTGTGGAAAGGGCCTTACATCATACATGCCTTGCAAGGAAACAACACATACTTTTTGAAGAATTTGGACAATTCAGAAGCTGAAGAAGGACCAGTCAATGGTCGAATGCTGAAGCATTATTTTGATCCTATCTACTAGGATGTTTTAATTTTTCTAACTTGTACATAATATATCCTTTTCTAATGCAGTTTTGATTGGATGGTGACTTCTTGGAATTGAAGCCCGAAGTGAAGGCCCTAAGCTTCAAAAGTTTCACTATCATATGTACAATAAAGCTACCAGAAGAAGGAGATTACATGGTTCAGTTTAAGGCATTTTTGAGGCAACTGATCTGCTGTTCTTGACTTTTCACAAGGAAAAGCCATCCCCAAGTGGAGCCAGTGTTAGTCTCCTATACCAATAGGTGTCATTTTTCATGATTGTCCTGATTGAACTATGGAATATGTTCAAACCTTTTTCTTGAGCAAAGGTGTTCCATATTCTTGAAAAAAACCAAAAAATCAAAAAATTTAAAAGATGTAAAGAGGGTATACCCTAAAAGAAGAATCAAAGGGTAAGAAAAATAAATTGGTCAAAAAAGTGAAAGAAATGAACCCCAAACAAAAATAGACCAAGGAAAGTGTGCAAATCCAAATGCCACTACTATTTCATTTTTGTAAATAAGTAATTGTGTGCAGCTTGTCAAACTTTTTCCACAATTTATGAATAGTCAAACTGTTTAAACTTGGCTAGTTCATTTTTCAATTTCATGTTGTAGAATAGAGAATAAATATCTGACCAAACAGTTTAATCTTGGCAGATAAGTAGATAGGTAGAGTTAATAAAAGCTGCTCAACAGTTTAATCTGAGCCCTTGGATGTAATAAGGGTAGAATTAGATAGATTTGCCATGTAAAAAGAAAAAATGTCGATAAGGGTTTGCAAGTCTAAATGCACCCTAATAAAGAAGAGAAAATGGTAGTAGTAGATAGGGTAGGTAGATGGTGTTGCAAAGTTTTATCTGATGAATGATGCTGCTCAAATGTTCTTGATCCTTTACTTTTATCAAAAATACTGCAAGCAGGAAATACACTGGAAAATCACAGCAGGCAAAGTCAAAATCATTAACCTCCCTCATCACTTTCCCCTTAAAATTTTTACTAATTTCCCCCAAAGTACTAAGGTATTTGGAGATCAAAAGGGCTCAAGGCATTTCCTTGACTTTTGGAGGGACCGGACCCTCGGCCTAATGATCAAAAAGACCTAAGTACTTGAGATAATTCATCATTATAATCATTCATCTTTAACCTTTTCCTAAGTAAAATCTCATTTTACTTAGGAAAATTATGCAAAATTCCATAAAAATCCCTCAAAATAACTTACTATTCTAAGTTTAAGTGTTGAAGATAAGATATTGCAATTTACTTCAGAAATTGTCACTTTCTTAGATGAGCAAAGTGTTTTGAGTTCCCTTGTCCCTTTGTCATATTAATGTTTAACTCTAGTTACTAAATCCCTAGTGAAAATGTCTTATCCTAAGTATATAATTCCTTTTAAATTAATATCCCAAAAACCCCTCTATTATGTTTTAACCAAAGTATTTACTTCCCAAATATTCATTAAAAACCCGCTTCATACGCCCTTTGGTTAAATATATCCTTATATCATAGTCCCGCCCCTATGGTAATTAAATAATCTTTATTTATTACCATATAAATAGAAATATCGAAATAACGTTGAAACATATAATTCTATATGTTTAACACAAAAGAATAAACCCGAAAGTTTTATTTTTAAAACCAAAACTTCCGAAAAGCCCCTATGCCACCGTGGCCCGTCCACCTGGCATTCCACCCGACGTTTCAACCATAATTGAATCCCCACAGCGACCCTTCTTTCTATTATACCATGGGATTAATTAATTATTAGAATTAATTAATAACCAATAACTTCCACCAATCAACTCCCGCCCGGGGTGATTAATTAACGATAAATATATTGGGCCCACACCATTTAACTTCCCACGATCTCCTCGTCATTGCAATCGTCGGATCGCCTCTTCAAAGATCAACGTTCCTCAGCAATTCCGCTACCCATCCTTTGTCAGAACTTTAACGCACGGGGGCTTGGTGGTATTTGATCAGTCTCCCGTCCACGTGTCGATACTCTAATGGAATTGCTGCCCGCTCATCTAATACCACCTTTGTCCATAAGCGGTACAGGGACTAACCGCTTACCGCCCGGCCCCCTTGCCCCACGTCAGCCTGTACCACCGTGACGTCACTCCTCGAAAAACTAAAAACCCCTCTTTTGACTTTGGAAATAAAACAAATTCACGTGTTTTTGTGTTATTTTCATTATTTGAAAACGACTACACTTTCTGCTACGAATTTAAACTTTCCACTGAAATCCACTGTTCAATGCAATTTCGCTCCAGATTTCTGCCAGACCTGTGTTCAAACGTCCTCTTGCTACTGCCTGATACCTGTTAAAAGCCAGCTTTCCTCCAAGAACAGGTATTTATCCTATAGCGCTTCGAACTTCAAAAGAAAGTCTGTTTTCCTTGTTTTCCACTGGATTAGTGATTAAATCTTATCACTGAGATCATTCCCTGAGGTTCTAAAACTGAGAATTGTTCCCCTGAAACTGCAATTGTGTTAATTTGCTTCATTTAAATTGAAATTGTACCCGGCCTGTGAAGAAAAACCAAAAACCTCTGTTTTGAATCCACAAGAACCAAAATGGAGGCCCCGGCAGCTTTGAATGTAACTCCACTGAATGCCCCTCACCGAGAGTTAGAATATTTACCTTTAGTAGATAAAGATTTCCAGATTAAAGACTTGCATTTTGATGAAAATCCCCTTCTGAGTTATTTTCGCTGCAGAGACAAGTACTCAAAAGGGCAAGATCTCATTGGGTTGTGGGAATCCAATCTCCCCAGATATCTCATCCCCTTAGTCATTTCTTTCCCAGAAATCATCCACTATTGCCATTCTAATTATGATCCCACTCAGAGAGCTGTAATATCCCCTGACCATGGTGTTCTTTTCCACATTACTCCCCAAGCTATCAATGCAATGCTACATTTTGAGCCAGGTCAAGAACTAGCACCTTTGTCTATAGAAGCACTGATTGAAAAGTCTAATCAATTGACCCCAGAAAAATTGAAGTCCATTTGCCAGAATTTCATGTTGCCTGAACATCAACCTAAGGGACTTCCTCCCTATGGTTTTTATTATTTCACTAAATTGGGAAGGCTCATCCTAAATTTGATATCTTTTGTCTTGGGTTTCAATACCAGTGAATATGTTGATGAGATAACCCTGGTGTTACTATCTATTTTTACTCCTGGGCAACTTCCTGAAGTTAAATATGACTTTGCCTCCTTCATAGCCAATAAGATCCATGATCAATTCATGAGGCTAGATGATGAGAAAGTTTTCAAATATTCCTCAATTATTTATCATCTCATTATCTTCTATCAATCAGAAAAATTCCCTTTCCCTGTTAAAAAGCTTGATGCCAAGGGAAACCCTAGGTCAGTCATATTTTGGTCTCCCATAATTCATTCTTCCTATAAGTCTCCATATTCTTATACTGAGTTCATAGATCTTTTTGTATATCCTGCAACTACCTTGTTGATAGGAATCCCTCCTCCAAGGCTCAGTAATGAAATCAAGAAGACCTTGCAACTTTCAAGGACTTATAAAGTTGGAGATTGGTATCTATATCAAAACCATTCAGTCATCAGAATCTATGGATGTGAATTACATCCATTCAAGTTGCCAAGATATGTGCCCATGAGAGTATTTGCCTTGGAATATTTCAGGCAAATGAATAATTCAGATGTGATCCATTTTTGTAGTGTGAAGAAGAAAGCCCAACTAAGGATCAAAAGTCAATTAGGTCCTTTCATCTACAACTCTAGGGAGGCCGAGCAAGAAGCAGAAAACATACTACAAAACCATTGCAAGTTCCAAAGAAGTTTTCGTTGGGTACCTTATGATCCATTTGGTTTTATCTGTGAAAAGAGAATAAAGAACAAGTCATCCCCTTACATACACCACAAGATTCCTCAAATAGAACAATATGCCAATCAAGATGAATGGGTGGCAGAAACACTAATTGAAGAAGAAAGTGAAGAAGAAAAAATGAACAGAATAATGAAAGATATTGAGAAGAAGTATGACCTAGAATCTTGTGATCAAGTGCAGGTACCTCACATTGGCACTTCTTTAGCAGCAAATCTATAGCAGACATTACAGGAAGGCAGTTCACTAGTGGCAGCAGAATCAAAAGGCAAGGGAAAGGAACCTGAAATTCAGGTCATTGAAACTTTAGTCATGGCAGAGAAACCTCAAACTTCCAGAGCACCTGATCAAACACAAGTTTCTCCCACTCAGGTAAAACATCCTGAAGTTTCAGAATTACAAACTCCATCCAACATGGAAATAGAAAAGAAAAGGCAAGTTCCAGACACTACTCCTCCTAAAGAGCCCTCAGGAATACATCAAGCCAAAAAACATAAACCAGATCCAATCCCAGATGTGAAAATCATAGATGAGGTATTTGATGATGGAAGAGAAGACAGTCAATTAACTGGTTCTGTTAGTGTGACCCATACAGAGCAGAAAGGAAAAGCTTTGAACAAGCAGTTGAGTACTGAAGTATCCTCCTTTAGGACACCAAAAATAGATATAGGGGATATAAAAAGAACTTTCATCAATATAAAGGCAAAGAATGATCCATTAAGAATGAAGGTATATGATCAATATTTGAAAATGGCTCCACATAATGAGGAAAGGTTAATGTCAGCATTTGACATTTCATAAGGCAAAATGATGATGAGCCACTTCAAGTCAAAGGTGCCAAAACCCATGTCAGCAGATGATTATATTAGAACAAATTTTGAGGTCCTGGCAAAGGACATTCATCCTTTGGACCAGATAGAGCTGCATAAACAAACTGGGGAAATGGTGTATTCCACTCTTACTAATAAAGCCATGGCAGCTCTAACGCTACAAGATTCTTTAAATAACACAAGTGCCCAATTGCAAATTGAGAAGGCCTCTTCTCAGGCCAAAGATAACAGAATAAAGTCTCTAGAAGACATAATTATCAGCTTAGGTCACAACCCAAAAGATATTAAAAGCATTGAGGCACTAATAAAGAAGAAAGATGATGACATAGCTGCACTAAGAAAGCAGCTAAAATTGCCAGCCTCAAGGCACCCCCAGACCCAAGAAGTTTTGAAGGGGAATTCACAAGAAGAGGTAATGGAGTTGTTCTTAAAGGTAACCGAGCAACTAAGTGAAACAGAGAAGGAATTAGAACAAGCTTTACAGGAAAAGGAAGCTATCAAGCAGACATCCACCACAAAAGCTACTACAACCACAGGTACTACAACAGAAAAGCAACAAACAGAGCCAGTGCAGGTAAACACTTCTAGTTTAAGTTCTGATGAGTTGATTAAACAAATGGAAAGTTTACAATTAAGAGTCATAGAACTTCAAACCACAAAGTTACAATTAAAATATTTGGAGCAGAAGTATGATACATCTAAGAAAACAGTTGCTGACAATACCAGGGAAATCAAAAGATTGGACAGATTAGTTAAGGCTTTAGAAAAAGATCTTTCACTAGAAAAGCCTTTGAAGGAAATAAATGAAATTCTTTGGGGAAATATAATTGAGTTAATAAAAAGTATTTCGCCCTCTATTCAAGCAATTTTTGAACAAAATGACCTGATTAAAGTAGCTCAGGAAGAAATAAACAGAACAAGAGATGAACTAAGAGGAAGACCTGAGCAGGCCAATCAACTTATTCAATTTTTGAATACCCGAACAAAACAACAGCTTGCAAGACTAGGAATTGAAGACAGAACTGGCACTATTTTGATGATAAAAAGATTTTTCATCAAAAGAACTTTTATGCAGAATTTAGAAAGGAAGTGTGCAGATATTTTGGATGATATTAATGCTTTCAAAGAAAAATTTCAAGTTTTGTTAGACAGTGGGTTACCCAGTCCAATGCTCTCACAGGACCAAATAATGGAATTGGAAGCCTATGTCAAGAAAATAGATATCCATGCTCAAAATACAACTGCTAGTTCTAGTAGTTTGACAGAAACAATGTTGCCAACAGGGAGAAATATTTATGACAGGTTGAAGAATTTATTTCATCTTGAACATGAAATAAAGTATTTGTTTCCTAATGAGCCCACTTTTTACAAACTCACAGAGGCTGATGAGACATTGAGGAAACTTAAAAGGACTATGATACCAGAAGATCAATGGTGGAATGACCTATTGGAAATTCTATGAAAATTATCTTCAGTATGAGAAATTTTATCTTTTTACTATTATGTGAAAGATAAAAATGAGCACAGATGAAAGAGTATCAGTTGAACAGGTTAAAGAGTATCCGTAAAGACAAAGAGTATCAAACAAGCAAAGAAATTACTCCAAGGGACAGCACCGAGCCCTATTTCAGCACTTACCTCCAGCACATCAGCAAAATGAGGGAACAACACATCAGCAGTTACCTATTATTCTATCCACGAGACCATTTGTCTCCTGTTTATTTGGAAATTACTCCTTAGTCACCCTAGATTATTGGCTAGGTTAGTGTGAGATTTTTTCAAGTATTTTTTGTATAAATAAACCCTCAAAGAGAGTATTGAGGGTGGATTCTATAACTTTGCTGTAACATTGAGATTTTCGGAATAAAAAGCATTTTGGAGAAATTTATTCGTGGCTTACTGGATGACGATTTGAAGCTCAGGACTTTTTGCAGCATTCATGTGTTGGACTGCAGTTCAATAAGTCTTTCTACCCTTTGCCTTAAGTTTTATATCAGTTTATAATATCATTATGACCATCTCTGAATAATTTACATAAAGGATTGAATCGGAATTTACTTAATTGTACTCTGATTTCAGATGTGATTGTTCTTAATGTTCTCCTCTAAATTGGTTATAAGCATGAATTCTTAAATGCTCTTGCTTTGCTAATTTAAACATTGTTGATTACTATAATAAAGAATTCTCCATTGCTCTTTGTTTGTAGTCATCTCATTTCTTTCTTTTGAACATGGTGAAAGATTCTTAGCTGCCTTTCATCCCTTCAAGATCATCCCATCCACTTTAAATTTTAAGGATTTTTCTCTGTCTAGCTATCTTGCCCTGTAAAGCCATCTTGTGTGTAGAATAGAAATCCAGTAAAGCCATCCTTTGACTCCATAGCCCAATGGACTGAAAACTTTCAACCTTGCCCTTAGTTTGTGGATTCCACCATTTTTCAAACAAACTCTTGGATCTATACCTAGCCTAAAACCTTCTAAGAACAAAGATAAATCATAAAGAGAGAGCCCTCTCTGGATGCAGATTGGCTAGATTCTGCATCTGAAGGTTGGTTTGTGGTTACCTCGGGTATACTTTCCTTTTCCACAACTTCAAGGAAAACCTGAGTGATAACAGCTGGTATCATATGATTTAAATATTTGTATCCCCATGCAAACACATCTCCAAACTCTTTGAAAAGTGAAATATATTCATGTTCTATATGAGTAGGAATAGTGCTAGATAACTTGATCATTTTGGGTTCATTCATGCTGCCTATGTTGTGTTATTCTACATTAGTTTCTATAGGCTTTATCTTTGGTTTTTTAGCTGCATCATCGAAGTCAAAAAGCTCCTCTAATGCTGTAAGGCCTCTTGGTATTGAATAATCTTTGCATTGTAAAACCTCAAGGTATTTTTGGTCTAAGTTGTCAAGTAATTTTTCTTTATAAAGATGTTCAAATTGGTTTATATCAGCAGTAGAGGACATCTCCGTTCTAAAGACTTTTTATCCATCAAAACAATCTCCTTTATGGTTTGAGCTAGGAGTTGGTATATAAAAATAATTTTTAGACTGTAGAAAATCATCAATGTGTTTATCTCCTTCAAACACTTGCCAATATTTTTCATTGTCAGGGACTGTAGGCCTATTTTTTACTTTGACAGTGAATAGTTCATTTACATGAGGTACTTGACAATTTCTGGTAGTAAAGGAAAGCTCATTTGCAAGGTTATTTTGAGCTCTAGGGATGAAAGTGAGTTCATATTTTTCAAAAACATTTAGGAGATCTAGGGAAGAATTCATATATTATCTTAACCTTGGGTTTTTGGCTGAATACTCCCCTTTTATTTGCCTAATAATCAGCTCTGAATCTCCTTGGACTGATATTTTCTTGGCTCTTAAGTCTTTGAGAAAATGTAGGCCAAGAAGGAGAGATTCATATTCTACAATGTTATTAGTGCATTGGAAATCAAGTTTGTAGGAATGTCCTTTGTTTGTATTATGTATCCATACACCAGCTCCAAAACCAGTTTTTCCACAAGAGCCATCAAAGCCCATGTTCCAAAGAGTTTCTATCTCATACTCATCCTCATTTTGCTGTTCAGGGCTGCTAAAGTTTGAGCTACCATGTTTTTCTTTTGAGGGTAGATTTGGTTGTTCACATGGGCTTAATTCTTTTTTATTTTCATTTTCTTGTGTGTTGATTTCATCTTCATTGAACAAGATAAATGAATTAAGATCTAAATGAATGGAATAAACAGGAGTGTTTTTTGGCCTATCTATGTTTCTTACCATATATTTTATATGAGATTCCCTGTATAGCTTTCTTGTCTGGTTAAAGACTGGAATGGTAGCATAAGACATGTCAAATTGAAGGTTTCCCTGAAGTTTGGATCCCCATGATCTGAATAGAAGCATGACATACTTTGGGGGAATGTCAACAACAACTATTTCTATAACTAGACCCTTAGCAGGAATTTGTGCCAGATTGACACATAGATCCTTGATCAAACCTAAACACTTGACTCTTTGTAAGGTTTAGTAATTTCTAGGCCTAATCTCTCCATCACTACTTTTGGCATGAGGTTGTGAGAGGCACCAGAGTCTAGCATGGCATTATGTAAGATTTTATCATGTATATTTAAGCTGACATAGAATGGAGGGATATCTCCTTCTTGGTATTTTCCTTCTACTTCAGGACCAAACAACAATTATGGTTTATCATCTGTCAAGTTTAAAGTATCAGTATCATTTCCTATATTAAAAGCTTTCAAAACTTGATTTTTATATACATCCTGGGTTACTAGTTCAGCTAAGGGTATGCTAATTTTGATCTTGGCAATTTCTCCCTCATGGCTGAAAGGGACTAGTTTCTTTGACATATTTACATCTGATTTCTCAAACATAGTCTTTTTAGTAATTTTTTTTTGTTGAATTTTATTAGGACTACTATTTTGGATAGATTTCTTAGGGCCACTAGCAGAAGTACTAGGGTAGCTTGGGTCAACACTTTTCTTGCTAATTTTGTCTTTGTTTAAGTTAGTTTTCTTAGCCACAGTGTTGGTAGTGTTTGTTGTCGTTTTAGGAATATTTTCTGATATTTTCCCAACAATATTTTCTTTGTAATTATTTCTGGAGGCCCCTTGGTGCTTTTTTCTCCTAAGATCATATTGTTTGTGGACCTCCATTATAGAATTTTCAAACCCCAGTTGATAATATTCAAAATCCTCGTGGTTGTTTTCAATTTTTTCTGAGGAGAAGAATCCTTGTTCTTATTCAGTGAGAAAAGCATCACCCTCACTGTTAGATTCTATCAGATTTACATGATTTTCTTCCAACCATTCTGTCTCCCTTTCTTCTTCTTCATTTACATAGTTTTCTTGGAAAGGAGGCCTAATTTTTTGGTCATTATCTCTTTATCTATTTTGAATATGATCTCTTCTGAAATTTGGATTTCTATTTCTATTTTGGGGATTCCCTTGGTTCTCTCTAGGAGGTACTCTATCAATTAATTTTATCTTTTCCAACATTCTTTCCATTACCCTCACTAAGTTGTCAATTTTGGCATCAAATGATGAGGTTGATGCCATTGTTTCATCTTTGTATGTGACTCTTTTTTTTTATTTCAATCTAGCTCTTTTCTCAATCAGATTTTCTTCCACACTGATAAATCCCCTCTGCATATCTTCTAAAGTCAAGGGGTCTCTTTCTCTTAGCTGATAGGCCATGTCTGGGTCAAATCCCTCTGGAAATTTTGCTAAGGATAGGCCTAGTGGAGGTTTCATGTTTGGGGGAAGTGCATTGTAAACACTATTGAATCTACTGTAGTAATATTGGACACTTTCCCCGGCATTTATTTTTAGGTTTCTATATTATGAAATGATTTGGAGAGGGTTATTTTTAATTTCCCATTTGTTGATGAATGTTTGGTATTAAGAAGGAAGATCATTTAAGATTTTAAAACATTTTTTGGTTTCTCCTCCTAAACTTTGGGCAACGATTCTCATCTTAATGGTCTATTCTTCTATTTCCATGTAATCAAAGGCATCATCCATTTTATCGACATGTTGTTGGGAAGTAGTAGATTCAGCTCCAATGAAATGGGGAATTCTAGATTGATAATCATTTGGTAAAGGAACCAGAGGTTGTGGCAACACTAAGGGAGCATACCATGTTGCCATGATAGGAGTGAATGGGAGATTTACAAGAGGTGGATTTGGGGAAGGGAAAGTGGGATGAAATGGAGAGTTTTGAATAGTGGATGTATGGATGGGTGTGGTGGAAGTACTTGGACCAGAAAATTGATTTTGAGCAGATTTGTTATGGAAAGATTTGAAGTGATAAAGAAGCTAAAAATCAGGAGGAGTGGAAGGAGAGGATTCTCTACTTGAACTCTGCTGCAAATCTATGGGCTCTAATTCAGTCTGGTCAATATCACTATGTGACTTGGTTCTAAATAGGTTCTTTGAATGGCACAAGTCAAACTGAGGATCTTTCAAGACTATAAGGTTTTCAGGGAAAAATCTTGTTCTTTGGACATTCCTATCATTAGTTAAATTTATAGCTCTAGAAGTTTGCCAAAAAATATTTTCTGGATCATCAACTACAGTAGGAGGATTATGGTCTGGATGAGATCTGGTATTGATCCTATGTGAAGCCAGATTTCAAACTCAAAATTTTTGGAGAGGCTGAAAGTTTTAGGACTATTTTTCAGAAGGATGACCTCTCACAATGTTTAGTAAACTTCTAAGACATGGGACTAGGCTTATAAACCTCTTGGGACTGATTTAACAAAATCCTAGGAGAGTCTAAAGAGAATTAGTAAAGTAATAGGCCTACTGGGGCTAGTGGAGCCGCTAGGTGGAATTTTTTAGTTGTTTTGAAGGTCAATGTGTATGGTCCACCACCAATAATTGACAAAAACCAATATAGGGATGTTTTTGGGGTTTTATGAGTTTCTTAAAGGTTTGTAAGAGTGTCCTATACCTAAATCATCGTTTAGCTAAGATGGTGAGATAAAAAAAGTCTACTTTAAGGCTATCAGTTGAGTTTTATATGATTAGATAATGCTTTCTGGAGTTCTAATAATTACTCATGTTGTCAGTAAGTTAGAAGGTCCCACCGTGATCGCCAGAATGTTGGTGTCCTGTGATTTAGCATATTGGTATACCAAATGACGGGGTAACATGGAACTAGTCTTTGAAGTCATAGGACCTAGCCTTCCTAGACTAAGAGAGGGATCTCTCTATTTTTTTTCAAAGGATATGAACTTGTTTGATTTATAAGGTTGATTTTAGGCTAGTTATTAAGTGTGAGGTTTGTTGTTTGTTTTGGTTGGGTATAATGATCAAGAAGAATAGGTAGAGTGAGGAAATCTCTAAATAATTGGGAAATGGAGTCTAATGGAAGTCATGATAGGTTCATTAAAGGATCGAGGAGCATCATAGGGAAAATCTAACTGTGCTAATGGATCTTCAAGTTTTAGTGGTAATGAGATAGACATCAATAGTAAGAATGAAAAGTAGGGTAAAGGGCAATCAAGAATCCTTTATCATATGTACTTCTCAACAAAGGGACTTAAATTTCATAAGCATGAAGAGGCAATCAATAGACATGGCAAACCAT
This sequence comes from Pinus albicaulis, assembly GCA_034641835.2. Taxonomy (NCBI): domain Eukaryota; kingdom Viridiplantae; phylum Streptophyta; class Pinopsida; order Pinales; family Pinaceae; genus Pinus; species Pinus albicaulis. The sequence goes on from CM076584.1 coordinate 1,486,121,872, forward strand.
AAATTCTACAATCCACACTACAACAGATAATAATTCAAGAGAAACTTTTCCAATGAAATATAGAAGGTGAGAAACTCATATAACTTCTAGTGATTTCACTTTCAAGGATAGAAAACACTTAAGACACACATATAACTATAATCAGAGAAGAGGGAACTCCTAAATATCCTTGATTATGGTTATAAATATCTCTAAAACAATTAGCTAAGCAAGTACAAAGGGTATGATCGAAACAAAACCTCTTTGGCAGATTGAAGAATGGTACTTTAGAGAGATACTTCAAAAACAGTGTTTTAGTGGCAGCAGGTAAGCAGGGAAAACCATAAATCATGCTTGATACCAACTATATTCAACTATTCATGAAATAAGCAAGCTTAGGGGGTCTAGAGATCAATTAATAATTCTCTAAAATTTCCTAGCAGAAGAAAACATTAAGGCAATGAAGAACAAATAGAACTAAGGTGCTTTCAAAAGAAATTTCTTAGCCTAAAACTTTTCTTCTACTACAACACAGAAAGATGGAAACATAATGGAACAGGAAATAATAATAACAGATTACAAGCACTTCAACAACAACCAAGCTCAGGGATCCAGTGATCTAGCCTCCTCCATCAACAAGAAAATTAGAGCATACACAAGTTCCAAGACATCAATTTATTTTCAACTTCCAAGAGAATATGTATTAATTCAAAGAGTCATCAAATAGAAATGAGATAACGAGTTCAAATGTAGTATTTATGCTGCAAATGAGGAGGTGAAGCTAAGCTAGGGTTTGAGTGTCATTTATTACAGAGTTAATGAATTCCTAACCTTGAAGACCATGAAAGGCTCAAGGCAGGAATATCTACATATATTTTTCTGAATAATAACTTCTATCTTAACTCCTAAGGAAAAATAGGTGAAATGTTTGACTTTAAGGGCTATTCATAACTTTTACAATAATTTTCTGGAAAATATAAATATCTCTGACTCAGCCTAATAATTTCTAAATTCTTTATTTAAGGAACAAATCACTAGGTGGCACAAATATCTTTTGAAAGTATTAACTACCACAAGTTGAGTCATTCGAATTTGTCTTGGGTTAATTTGTCTTTTTTATAATCTTTAATCTCTGTCTTTAGGCCTAACTGTCTGCTTTTTATCATATTTTCTTCAATTATGTTTGATCTTTTTTCTGTTTATTTAATCATTTAATTTATTTTTATCCTTTTTCCTTGTTTATTTTTGTCTTTCCACTGTCTTCTTTCTTCCCTTGACTTCTTATTTTCGGGCTAATCCTTTGTTCTTATCCTTTGATTAGGATTAGTCCTCTAACTTTTCTGCATTCTTCCCTTCACTATTTTTCTGACTGTTTGTTTTTCCTATGTGCAGGGGAGGTTGTTTTCATGGCTTGAGGGTTCCTTTTATCATTTGATGACCATGTTTCATTGATGATCAACATTAATGAAAATCCCCTGGCCATATTTTATTTGAATTTCCCTCTTGGATCATCACCCAGAGGTCAATTTGGTCGTTTCTTGACCATTGAAATGCCTTTTGGGAATTCTTCCATTGAACCTACACATACAAAACACATTTGTTAATTAAAAACCTATGAGGAGGGCTTAAGATTGATTTTTATGGGGTTTTGGGCTATTGGGATGCTTTGCAGAGGAAAGGATGGAGCAGGCACAGGGTTTCGAAGGGGGAACCAGGAGAGATTCAAATAGATGTGGGAGAATTTTAAATTTTCGCACGGAGGGTAAAGGTGGTTTTGAAAAACCATAAGTGGTTTATTACGTGGATAGAAGGCGGTTTGTGGTTTTGGATGAAACAGACACGATATACCCCAGGGTTCGATGTGTGGTAGGTGAATATCACCTATTTCGCGCGGGTTGTAAAACTTTAAAACCATTGCAACTCTATTTGAGATATGCATCTTACGCCATCGGATCTCGGGGAATGAGATCGATGGTTGATGCACATTGAGAGGTGGTGAGTAGGTGATGGGACGAGCATAGTGGAATATAGATTTCAAGGCGTGGTTGGTTGATGGTGTTTTTAGTGGAGAATGGGGCCCGAGTGCGAGGAGACGTGACGAGACCTTTGTCGTGTAGCACAGGTTTATAATATATGCAGGGTTTGTTTATATGGGGGAGGGAAACGACAACCGTCGAATGGGGGAATGGATCTCCGATCAACGGTAGGGATGATTTGGTTAGGGCGCAGGGTTTTTTAAAGGAAAAGGGCCCAGTTTAATATATTCAAAGGTTGGGGCCTTTATATAAGGTTTGGGGGGTTATAAAAAATGAAAGGGTGGAATTATAATTTATATGAGGGAGGGCTAAGGGATAGCAGAGGCCAAGGTATCATGGGTAAAATGGGGTGGGGCTTAAGAAGAGAGGGGCTTAAGGCCTATTATATTAAAGGGGCATATTTTATACAAAAAACAAGGTTTAGTGCATATTTCAAAGGACCCAATAGGCTAAAAATTAACTTTAAACAATGTAAAAAGGGAGATTTTTACATTGTTTAATATGTCAAAGGAAAAATGATGAATGAAGGGGTTTTCTGAGGGTTTTGAGGAAAGGATAAAATGGGTTTTTAGAGGAAAAGACCATAAATGGGAGTGAGGGTAAGGCAGTGGAATGAGGCAAACAAGCCCAATGAATGAAGTCTTTATTTGTAGCATTGGGGTAGACCTTTTAGGAGGCAGAGAGAGGAAAATATAGTGAAAATAGTTTAACTTAGGATAATGAAGGCAATAATATTTCTAGAACTCACAATATTTCTCAAATCTTGTTTCTAGAAATCTAGGATCAAAATTTAGTCATCTTTTGATATTAGCAAAAATTACTGATGACTAACACTACAAAAGTGGAACCACCCAAAGGGATAACCCATTTCCCCACCTTAAGTGGATCCATGCTCCCTCCTCCCTTGCTATAAAATGGACATTCTCCCATAGCTCTGCTAGTTAGATAGAGATAGAAGAACACCATAGAGATATTTGTTGCTATTGGTATTGAGCAAGAGTTGAGACCTTTTTCACTTCACATCAAGTTGAAATGAGCACTTTAGACACATGCCTGGATCCAAACCCCTCAAAGGAGAGCTGCGGCATCAAGGTGTAGGTTGTAACTCCCCCTATCTATTTTAATATAATATAATTGATTCATGCTTTCCATTATCGTCTTTAATGTATGATTGGATTATTATTTTTCCTTGATCAACTAGTTAGATTGTATATGGAAGATATATGTTATGCTTTTATGTTTGTTGTTTTTTGATCCCTTGTGTAGGTAACCAAGCACCGATAACGACGAGGATCTAAATATGGAGCACGAAGGATTGAAGGATTTAAACAAGGAATATCATCAGATCGAGGTAGGTGATCTATTCATGATTTGCATGCATTTACAAGGACCCCAACGGTGGGGATTGCTTCGCCCCTCGTGACCCCCCAGCTACGCCCGACGCAACATACAACGCGTGGGGCTAATCGTGGAAAGAATATAACACATACCCAACATTCTCCCACTTGTTGTTTTCTTTCCACAGGGGGCCACAGGAGAGCTTAGTCATTGAGCCAATTCTTCAACACCCATTGTTTCTCTACACCAAGAGAACTTCTGAGTGCTCACAGACTTCGTCAATGCATATGCAACATTCTTCAAAGTGTCCACCTTTACCAGCAACACCCTTTTAGCCTCAACCATATCTCTAACAAAGTGATATTGAACATCAATGTGCTTTGTCTTTGAATGATAAGCAGGGTTCTTAGCAAAGAAAATTGCACTTTGGCTATCACAGTCTATCCTTATAGCTTGTTGTACCAACCCCATACTTGAACACAATCTCTGCAACCAAACTGCTTCCTTGCTTGCATGAGTGGATGCTATGTATTCTGCCTCTGTAGTTGAAAGCGCCACTACAGACTGTCTTTTACTCATCCAACTGACTGCACCTCCAAATAGGCTAAACACATACCCACTTGTAGATCTTCTTTGGTCCAGATCTCCAGCCCAGTATGCATCAAAAAAACCACGAATGTCCAACATTCTTTCCAATCCTGGTCTTCCCTGGTAGCACAAGCCATAATCACTAGTGCCACGTAAATATCTGAAAACCCGCTTCACTAATGTCCAATGCTCCTTCCCTGGGTTTGACATAAACCTGCTCAATACTCCCACTGCATGTGCAATGTCTGGTCTAGTACAGACCATTGCATACATCAGGCTACCCACTGCACTTGCATATGGAACACGGGACATATCCTTCTCTTCTTCTTGTGTCTTGGGACACTGTTCAGCAGACAACTTTGCACCTACAGGAATAGGAACACTCACTGGTTTACTATCCTGCATATTGAACCTCTGCAATATAGTCTCGACATACTTCCTCTGGTTTAACCAGAGCATCCTCTTTTCCCGATCTCTCTTAATTTCCATGCCCAAAATATAGTTTGCGGCACCAAGATCCTTCATGTCGAATTTGGAGAACAGTTGGGTCTTCAAATCTTGGATAATTTCTTTGTCATTTCCAATCAACAACATATCATCCACATACAATACCAAATAAATAACACGGTCACCAATTAATTTAAAATAAACACGGTGATCCTCCTTGCTTCTGGTGAAGCCAAGTCCCCGTATATAGGTATCAAATTTCTGATACCACATCCTTGGTGACTGTTTTAACCCATACAGAGACTTCTTCAACCTGCATACCAGTTCTTTCTTACCCTTCACCACAAAGCCTTCAGGTTGCTTCATGTAGATCTCCTCTTCTAGATCCCTGTGAAGAAATGTTGTCTTCACATCCATCTGTTCTATCTCAAAATCAAATGCAGCAGCAACAGATAAAAGTAATCTAATAGAAGTAACCTTGGCAACGGGAGAAAAAATATCACCAAAATCAATTCCCGGCACCTGGGAATAACCTTTCGCTACCAACCGAGCTTTGTATTTCTCCACCTTGCCTTCTACATTCATCTTCTTCTTAAACACCCATTTTCTCCCAATGGGCTTCCTTCCAGCCGGCAACTCCACGAGATCCCATGCCTCATTTTTGTGCAAGGATGCCATTTCATCAACCATGGCCTCCTTCCAGAGTTTTCCATCCTCGGAATCTACTGCCTCCCTGACAGTTCTGGGTTCATCATCGGTTATAGTTAAGGAAAAACCTGAACGGAAAGCAGATGGACTATACCTTTCTGGTTGCCTTCTTTCCCGAACTGATCTTCTCAAAGCTGGAGTTTGTGGCTCTTCATCTTCTGAGTCTTCTTCTGTTGTAGAGTCTGATTCATCCTCCTTTAGCTCAAACTCTATCTTCTCGGGTTCCTTTGGTAGGACTTCATGTTTAACAACATCTTTCACTTCTCTAAACACCACATCTCGGCTGTACACAACCTTCCTTGTTTCTGGGTTCCAAAACTTGTAACCCTTTAAACCATCCTTATACCCAATAAAGATGCACCTTTCAGATTTATTATCCAACTTGGTCCTTTTCTCCTTTGGAGCATGTACATATGCATCACATCCAAATACCCTTAGATGTGAAAGAGAGGGTTTCTTACCAGTCCATACCTCATGTGGAGTCTTATCCTCCAACACTGATGAAGGTGATCTGTTAACTAAGTAACATGCAGTCTCCACTGCCTCTACCCAGAATTCTTGTCCTAACCCGGTACCACTGAGCATGCTTCTTGCCTTTTCCATCAGTGTTCTGTTCATTCTTTCTGCAACTCCATTTTGCTGAGGTGTGTATGGAGTAGTTTTCTGCCGTGCTATACCACACTTCTTACAGAACTCTTCAAATTCCTTCTTACAGAACTCCCCACCATTATCTGTCCTCAGCGCCTTTATCTTCTTCTCTGTCTGGTTTTCCACCAGAGCCTTAAATTCTTTAAATTTGTCAAAGACTTCAGATTTCTTCCTCAAGAAATATATCCATGTATTCCTTGAGAAGTCATCTATGAATGAAACATAGTACACAGAGTTTCCCAGTGATGGAACTGACACAGGCCCAAACACATCACTGTGCACAAGTTCTAATATCTTGTTTGCCCTCTTAGCACCAGAAGGAAAACTCACCCGATTCTGCTTCCCATATACACAATGTTCACAGAAATCGAAATCCAAAGAACAATTAGACATACCTTCTACCATACCATCTCTATGCAGTATTCGAAGGCCCTTCTCTCCAATATGTCCAAGCCTTTGATGCCATAGCGTGGTCTTTTCTCCAGAGACAGCTAGACTTTCCGTCCCACTTTCAGGAACCACAGAACTGTTACACCCATCAATAACAGTGCTACCTTGTAGCTTGTACAGAGTTCCAGTTCGAACTCCCCGCATTAATACCAGTGCTCCCCGAACCATCTTGCGGGCATATTTCTCGAACACTGTTTTTACACCTGCATCATCCATCTTGCTTACAGAAATCAGATTTCTGGCCAATGTAGGAATATGCAGAACACCAGGAAGTGTTCTAATCCTTCCACCTTGCAGCTTCAGCTTGACCTTTCCACGTCCGACGATTCCGGCCTTCCTATCATCCCCTAGGAAGACATCACCACCATCATATTTCTCATACTCGCAGAACCACTCCCTATGGGGAGTGAAGTGAAAGGATGCACCTGAGTCAATCAACCATGACTCATGATCTACATGTGTATTTGAAGAAGAAGCCAAATACACATCCCCACCTTCATCTGTGGTGGTTTTTGCCTCTGCAGAAGGAGCTTCATCAGATCCCTTTCCTTTCTCAGGAGCTTTAGATCTGCATTCCTTTTTGTAGTGTCCTTCCTTTCCGCATTTCCAGCACACCTTTACAAACTTTCCGGGAGATTTAGATCTCCCTCTAGATTTAGATCTCCCACTCGAAACCTTATTCTTGTTTCTGTTCTGGGACCTTCCTCGTATAGATAAGGCATCTCCATTCTAACCCTCCATATTTCTCCGTCTCATTTCCTCCGACAGCAAGGCTGAGACAATGTCATCAAAATTCAAGGTAGTTGTATTGCTACCTATTGCAATAACCAGACTGTCCCATGAATCTGGTAGAGAACACAACAAGCTGATGCACTTATCTTCGTCTGAGATTTTAATATCAACAGATGACAGCTGACTTACCACAGTATTGAAGGCATTCAGATGCTCTGTCACCGAGTCTCCATCCTTCATCCTCAGGTTATACAGCTTTTTCCGTAGGAACAATTTATTCACTAGAGACTTAGATTGGTACAAATTCCCTAGCTTTTCCCACAAGTTCTTCGCCGTAGCTTCCCCAGATACATTCAACAATACTGAATCTGAGACACACAACCGTATTGTGCTCTTAGCCTTCCGATCCAGTTTCTTCCAGTCTTCATCTGACATCGCCGTTGGTTTAGTACCT